>LPNX010355352.1:0-88581 GCA_001517045.1 Pseudotsuga menziesii | reverse complement strand
GCTGGACTGCTCCTGAGAGGGTATGCAAGCATCAAGAACTGAATTGAAGATGGACTGATATCTTCTGCTTCCGGTGAAACCCCAGCAGCAAGAACCCCCAATCAGATAAGGGTGACGTTTTCAGTGAGGGAGGTGTCCGATGAAGCTGTCGATTTGTAGGACTGATAGCCTTCCCGTGCCAGAGAGAATGCCTGGTACATGCGGAGTTTCTGAGGTCTCTAGGCAGGTTAGCGAATTGATCCAGAGAGGCAGCTGCTCACGCCCCCTTGATCCCGGAATCGCTGATAACTGCTCCGGATGAGCACGGTCGGATCTGATAATCACCGGGTGCCGGAGTAGGATGCTGATGATGAGAATGGTGCCTGAGTTTTGAAGCAAAACTGAGATCTGAAGACCCAGCAACTGATTAGGGATTTCTGGCTGAAAACCCCCCTTTTATGGCTGCACCCTTGTCCCTGCAATGATCTATACCGTATACTGGATAACTATGAATAAATGTAAGAACAAATGGTGAACCTGTATGGCTTACCCTGAATGAGACTAGGGCAGATGTTTCACTGCCGAAATCCCGCTAGCTGAAGACTCCGTCTCCAACCCCAACTACTGTGTTGTTAAATTTTCATATGCTAAGCTAGATCATTAGTATTTCATTTCGAATTCATAACAAAAGCATATAAACAGGATCACTGAAATATAGACAAGCACAACCATACAAAAGGAACACACAGATTTATCCTGGGAAAACCCTAAAGGGAAAAACCCAGCAAAAGCTTCCTCAATATAGACGCCCTAAAAAGATAAAAGATAAAACCAGCAAGGAGATCAAAGCCTGATCCTCCTCCTTCTCTAGCTACTTCTCTTCTCCACTAATGCGCTACACAAGTGAGAGTGTGTGTGTCTCAAATGAGGAGCACCACACCTCTATTTATATTCATCTGTTCACTTGAATTAACTCATTCGACATGTAGGCTCGAGTTAAATCATGTAGGCTCGAGTTACACATGTAGGCTCAAGTAACCACACTGGGGTGCTAATGACCCACCTTTACAATTAGAGGGGACTACCTCATGACTCTTATTAGTTCTTCCGATTAGAAGCATCGGGGTACAAGATAATACAAGTGGTTCTCCCGGTAGGACCATCGGGGACCACAAAAGATACATATAGAATATTCTTCGAAGTTACAATATTTCAACATGTGCTGCATGCTGTGCTGCTATCCAAGAGCTCCCAAAATAATAATCATCCAAAAAGTGAAGTCTCCTTTCGCTTTATCCCTCCTTTATAACTTTCAACTGCGAAAACCCTAATCTTTGACCTAATTAGGTCACTTTATCTTCTAATTTGCAGTTGACTTGCATGCATGCGGATGGAGACTTAATGAGTGCATGCATCATTAAATAATGCTTGGATGGCATGCACGGAGGTGGCCTTTGGCCCCGATGGCTAAAAACCCCCCTTTTACGGCTGCACCCTTGTCCATGCAATGATCTATACCGTATACTGGATAACTATGAATAAATGTAAGAGCAAATGGTGAACCTGTATGGCTTACCCTGAATGAGACTAGGGCAGATGTTTCAGTGCCAAAATCCCGCTAGCTGAAGACTCCGTCTCCAACCCCAACTGCTGTGCTGCTATCCAAGAGCTCCCAAAATAATAATCATCCAAAAAGTGAAGTCTCCTTTCGCTTTATCCCTCTTTTATAACTTTCAACTGCGAAAACCCTAATCTTTGACCTAATTAGGTCACTTTATCTTCTAATTTGCAGTTGACTTGCATGCATGCGAATGGAGACTTAATGAGTGCATGCATCATTAAATAATGCTTGGATGGCATGCACGGAGGTGGCCTTTGGCCCCGGTTGCCCTTCTTGACCTAATGATGATGCCCTAGATTTTCTATGGATGGCACCAGTCCTTAGATGATTCCCTAGCTGTCAGTAACCGCTCGAACCCACAGGAATCACATAGGTTGGCGGTTTTGGGCTTCAAGGCCTAATTGGAAGAGGACATTATAGAGGAGTTAGGTGGTGATTGGTGCATGATCATTGGTGGGAGAAGTTATTTGGGTGAAAGGTGGCATTGTCTCTTCAGATTGACTCAGATTAACTTGGATAAAATCCCACTCTATCTTCAGTGTAGGTAGCCCTCCTAGGGGATTGCTCTTGCTGTAAATAAAGCCTCTGCCTCTCTCACAAGCTAGTTTGGGTTGGAGCACAGAGGTCTTGCTATTATAACTGGCTTATGCCATTGATAATTTTGCTTGATAATAAAGAAGCTTTGGAGGGTAATGGTGTGTTGCTTTGGTGTGTGGGCCATAATTGTTACATTTTCATGAGGTAACCAATTTCTTTCTTGCAATTTTTGCTTACTCTGGATATAGATCTTGCCTCATCAGGACTCCTCTGAATCAGTAGGAATAGGAATTGTAAGTAAGTTTACTTTCATTTCTATTTATTCATGTATGCTTATAGATCAAAGATTTGCATGACAAATAAGTTTATTTCCATGTTATTTTAGTTTCCTTTTATATATGTTTTCAAGATCTCACGGGTATGCAAGTTTGTGATTGAGTTTCAGGGAATCTAGTTTAGAGGAAGTGTGGATTTAGTTTGACTCCACTCAATCTCCAATAATCTCCAATAACATAGTCCCTCGGCATCCCACTACGAAGTATTTGAGCAAATCTTTCATGGCAACAAGCTATTTTCTCCATCTCTCTCTTCTTAAAAATAAATTTATCCCTTGGTTACTTTCCTTGCTTATGTAGATCTATCACGTTTAAAGTTAAAATCTTTCTTTAGATCTCGTTTGCAAGTTCTTAAAGCTTAGATCTAAAGTGCTTTAATATTTTACATTTTCAAGAGTAGATCTGGCATAAGAAAGTTTATTTTTCGCAAAGCATTTTAAGGAAAATTTTTAGCTTGCATAAAATTGTCCTTCCTTAAAGTCTAAAGTCAAATCTTGCAATCTAAATGCTTAATGTCATTGGCTTCCCAAAAAGCAAGCCAAGGTCCCAAGGAAAGTTTGCTTTCCTTGGTTAATTTTTGCATCTTTTTTATAGTTTTAACGTGGCAGTTTTTAACAAATTTTTGTGTGTTGTCCAAAGACACTTCCAAAGTGTTTTTGGGCACTTTCTACTGATAAAATATTGCTGGTTTTTAGCAGGTCCGTCCAAAAAGAGGAGGAAGTGCTGCCCAAAAATTGACATTTGGGCCATCCTGAGCTCCCCAGGAGTGTCCCCTTCTTCCGCCACCACTTTCTGAGAGTTTTGTAAGCCATTGGGTTCATCTTCTATAAGAACCAAGTGCCATTTTCTAACAAGCATTGTAACCGAGCATAATAAAATCTTTTGAGTGGGCTCTTTAGAGCCCACTCCCCATTCCCCCAGGGGGGATTCGTGTTGATGCCTTTTGTTGATGAAATTTTCATTGATGCCAACATGGACTTGCAATGGCCCCATAGGTTGTCATTGATTCCACCAAGTCCCACTTGCAGTGCCTTGGACCCCTTACAGAGTGGGTTTGTGCCTTGAAGCACCTTGTACTCAGTTGACAAGGTCCTTGTACCCACTAGGCTGGATCTCGAAGCCACCACCTTGTTGACGATGTTGAAGACCCTGATGCTGATGCTAAAGACCTTGGAGATGGTGTTGAAGCCCTTGTAGATGATGGAGAAGCCCTATATGGGTTAAAGAAGCATTAATCACCCAGTGTGTGGTCATTCATTCCTTGATGGGGTCATGGTACCCTAGGAGAAGGTTTGGCAACCCCACAGGTGATGTCAACCCTTGAGAGGTCCCCGTGTGTGGTTAAGATGGTTGAAGAAGCCTCTGAAGCTTATTACTTGATGAAGAAACCTTGAAGAGGTCCTTGGACCCACAATTGATGGTTTAAAGGTCCTTGTACTCTTAATGAAGATGAAGTGGTCATATGGACTCTTGGAACCCTCATTAGAGGAAATTTGGGGTCTAAAATGGGCCTTATAAGAAAACGTGCCAACAATAAATTTTGTGAGTTGGAATTCATGAACCAATAGAATTTCAATAAAATGAGTCAACCATAATGGTTGAATTGACATATTTGTCATAAAAGAAAACTACTTTTTTTTGTTAGTATTTTCGACATATCTCTCTGTGTTTTTACTCAAATTCCGAGCAGGAGAGCTCGTTGGATGCGGAATTTAATTCCGCATCCAACAAGCTCTCCCGCTCGGAATTTGAGTAAAACCACAGGGAGATATGTCAAAAATACGAGCAAAAAAAGTAGTTTTTTTCATTTTTCCTCTAAAATTAATAACTATTATTTTATTATTTTCCTTAGGAGGCCCATTTTAGACCTCAAATTTCCTCTAATGTGAGATTGTTTTAGGGCATAAGGAAGATCTTGCACCCACTTATATCATGGTATGATGACACCTTGGACATTTGGTTGCTTGTGGATGATGGGGTCCTAGGTCATGCATGTCATGGTGATGAGGTCCTCTTTGAAACTCTTGTAGCTTGATGCACCCTTGGTTTTGACGAAATAGAGCACACCCTTAAATGTAGTAACATTGATGGCTTGTGAACAAGCCCTAATTCATTATGGCATACTGATGAGGACCTTATGGTGAATTTGATGACATGTGGACAACCTTACAATAAACCCTAAGGTTGAACATAAGGCATTTGAGGTGACCTTGATGACTTATGGACAAACCCTAAAGTTGTGACCATTGAAGAAGACTTGTGCAACAAAATACAAAAATAATAAATACATCTCATCTCCCTTAACCCTTAAGTCGGCTCCATAAATTAAATTCAAATTCAAATTCAAATTAAAACAATATCAATTATGTTTTGACAGGTCGACTCAAAATAATGATGAAATATGTGTATAAATAAGGAGAAAACGCCTTCATTTTGTATGTGAAAAATTTGGAAGTTGCTCTGTGATTTCGCTGACTGAGGTAAGGTAGACTGTGGAGGAGCAGTCAACGAAAATTGTAGCAACCTCCTGAATTTTGCAGCAGCAAATTTTTTGGGTCTTGATTTTTTGGACATCCAACGAAGGTAAGCTCACAGCTGAGGTTGACTGAGGCTAGTTTTTTCGTGGCAACAAAAGGAGAAGCAACCCTAAATTTAGCAGCAATTTTTTGTGTTTTTTTTGGCAGCCCAGTTTTGGGTTTTCTTAGAGTTTCCACAGTCCCAAACTGCAGAGAAATTTATAGCAGCAGCTACAACATGATCCAAGCCTGTTTACAGTGAAATAAGTACACAAACCGAACTTCCACAATTTTGTTGTTGGGAATAAACAGTCCGATTTTTTCCAAATTTCGGAGGAGAATACAGACCAAGTTTTGAATTGTTCACTGCTGCATCTTAACAGTCCAAATTTTACAATCCAAGTGTGAAGTTCAAGGTCTGAGTTTATACAGGTCTTTTGACAGTTAATCTTTCACAAGCCTTCACACAGTTTGATCTTACAAGTCTATACAACCTGAGCTTTGGGTACATATAGTCCTGAGTTTGAATGAAAGTTGAGGTCTTCTTTATCCCTAACAAATCTTGGGTTGGCAGACATACATGCAAGCTAGCATAAGGTAAGATCATTGCATACTCTATAATGACATACACTATGATGTATACTTGATGTTGTTAATGCATGTAATGATGATGATGTATACCCCAAACACCTTCGATGATAATGCATGAGTATACAAGGATGATGTACAGTGCCTCATACTATGGTTCATGAAAGTATACTGTGACATGAATACAGTGGTAAGTGCATAGTGATGAATGTACAATACAATGTTGATGTGTGTAGTCCTTCCTAAAAGCACATACACAGTGCAAGGTTGACATGTGCAGACAAGTGGCATATTGATAAGCATATTTGGTGCACATGATGTAGCATACTCATACATCGCGACGTTGATGAGATGATGCAATATGTGAATGTACAGTGGTGTACAAAAATATACAGTGCAACCACAAGGTTGATGTCATCTACAATAGGTTGAGTAGTATTGAACAATCTGAGTTTGGGGTCTTCTACAACAGACCAACACAGCCCACGTGAAGAGTATGAAAGTCTTTTATGCACAGAAAGGTATGTTGATGTTCTCATGTTGAAAAGAGTACAGTATGATACACAATGGTGATGCATGATACTCCTGTGATATGACAAGGGATGATGATTCCTTGTACCCTATGATGATGTTACATACCATGATGATGATGATGCACACTCTTCAGTGTCGATGAACAATTTTGATGTCCAAACTATGATGAACAGAGAGGCATGACCAGCAGTGCAGACTTGACATGGTTAATGAGCAGCAGTGATGAGTAGATGAACAGGTGTTGATGAGCAGATTGATAGAGAGGGATGAGCAAAGGTTGACCAACAGAGATCGATGTACAAAGGTATGTGAGCAGAAATTGATGCAAGTAGAATCTTGCACTTTAGGATTGGACTCCTCAACCCTTCTTAGTTGGAGCTAAGAAAACCAGGTTGGGTCTTGTTACAAGAGTTGGTGCTCTTTTTATCAGTTGGCGCTGATTGTAATCGAGAAGATTGTAGTCTTCCATGTACAGTAAATAAAGATCAAAATTACAAATACTCTTGTGTCTCTTTTGATATGATGTTGTGTTTATGACTCATGATGAATTTGATTATGTGATTAATGTTTGATATACTCTGATTGATTAAACGAAGGTAAAAATTTTAAATTGCTCTCACAATGATTCACCCCCCCTCTCAGTGTGGCCATTGTGTCCAACACCTTTTTTCATGTTTTGCTTGTTTAGTTTAGTTTCTTTTGCAAAATAGTATTTTTTGAAATGTGCATTCATTTTATATCTTTATTTGATCAAGAGTAACACAAATACTAACCCCACGACTTCTCGAGTTACCCGAAAGGGGAAAGAGATGCATGGTAGGCTTAATTAAAAAACCATCTCTTCTTTCGATACTTTGTGTTAGTTTTCTTTTTATTTCTCGTTTAAAATTTACCTCTCCTTGCTTTCCCGATTGAGGTTCATTTGAACCGAAAGAGATCCTTGGAGGTTAATTTTTTCCTTTTTAACAAACAAACACAATCTTTAAAATCTTTAAAATCAACAAGTCTCTATTGTGTATGCTCTGCACCGCTGCGGTTCGTCCGAACAGTTCGCTACATCAAAAGCAACATGGGTGACTAGATTAACACCTCAATTAACCTCCCCTGGCGAAAATCCAACACCTCGATTTGATCCGTTGCGGTGGAAAAATCCACAAAGGAAGCGGGAACAATTGGGTAGTGACCTCGAGACAGCGTTAGGATACACCTTTGTTGGTGTAGTGTTGAACACGTCTCAAAGACTCCAACCAACCCACATATTCCTTGCGGGGAGCCGCATTGGATAAGGGTTTTGGACATACTCCTCATACCTTCGGGTATATCTGGAGTTCTCTTTGCCCTAATTTAATTCACTCATCCCCATATTAATCTAAAAGTTACCAAGAGCACTTGCAACGCAATTTCTTTCGACAATACAACAACACTCTTTATTTTTGGACTCCATTGGCACTGGTTTTACATTCTACAATCATTTGCTTCTGTGTGCTTTACATATCACGTGTTAATCTATATGTTGTTGTGTTTTAATTATTTCTGTTGCAATATCTAGTTCAATTGTTTATTTTTTTGTCATAACTCCTAAACAACTATAAATCATCATCCTAAGCCTTAACAGCCTTAGTAACTAGCCCTGTGGGTTAGCTCAAGTGGTTGAGAGTTGTTTATGCTACCAAAAGGTCTCAAAGTCAAATCCTCGGGTGGCTATGGCGGGGCCTCACTTGATGTCCCCACCGGGTTAGGCCCTATAGTCAAGGACGAAGGTTTACCTCGAGTACCATCCTAAAAAATGGGGAAGTATCCGAGGTTTTTTCGAGCAATGTTCCATCATTAAAAAAAAAAAACCCAGCCTTAGTAACTAAATAGGGTCTACCTCCCTTGGCTTTGTTAGGAGTTTGCCTAAATGAAGGAGTCAAGAACAAGGTGACAGCCTTGACTCGAGACTTGCCCCCAAGGGCACACCGAGTGGCTTGAAGATTTCTGCCACGTTCTCCCCCCATATGTGTGAAAGGCGGCAACATTTTCTGGTGTCGTTGCCGGGGATAAATCTTTTTATTCCTAGAGTACGATTTTTGTTTTGTCCTTTTTTGTTTTTTCTTTGTTTGATGAATGCTTAGAGTATATCTTCAATTTTCATTTGGCGACTCCACTGACTTTTTTCAGTTTTTATTTTTACAAGGAAAAGCAAAAGATTATTTTTGTGAAAGATTTATAAATGCATATTTTTCTTTTCACATGGCGACTCTATTGAAGGGATAAAACCCTTGTATCTCATAAAAATTTGTTGAGATTGATTGTGTGTAGACAAGCTCATACAACAGTAAAGTTTTTGATAGCTCTTCCAGTTCAGTACGAGATTCATTCCATGGTTATTCCAGATATATCAAGCTAAATACGGATGATAAAATGTTAAATGCTTAGATTGCCGAGCATTTTTATCCCATTGACTTCTCAAACATCCCAGGTTTCCCCAACTTTTATCATGACCATAATGATATATATAATTATTTTCGGATCTTTTATGGCCACGGTGATTACCCCATCCATCACATCATAGATTTCACCGGGTTGTTGGTTGAATTCAATGTTCATGAGGACAATATGATGCAGATGTTTGCAAGTACCTTGGCAGAAAAAACGTATTGTTGGTTTTATGAGGATCTTCCAAATAAACACATTACCTCCCTTTCCAACTTTCTCAGGATGTTTCTGAACCAGTGGTGTGGAAAAGGGAGTTGCATGGTAGCAGTGGAAAGGAACTTTAAAAAATATTTTTTAAATATGTTACCCGAAATAGAATATCATGAGAAAATCCAGGAACCACCCCGTCTCATCATGGTGGATCACATTGAGTGTTTTGAGTTTCCCTTTGAAAATCTCAATCAAAAGGAATTCAAACAACTTTTAGAGCATGGTGGCACTATCTCTAGAACACAACTTGATGCTAAGAAATAGATTCATAAGAATCCCTTGATTGAAGATATTATTGAGAATCCACCTCATGATGCCATTGATTATATGAAGTGTCCTCAAGATTATTTTAGTGAAGAAGATGATCACATTTGTACCACAGATCTACCTCAAGAAGAAACCATTTCAGAAGCATATAGTGAAACTTATGATGAAATCTGTAATGAACATAATGATGATAGTTTGGAAGGTTTACTACCTTCTGACCTTTTTTCAGAAGAATATGACTATGATCATGAGGAGAGATATAACCAGGGATGTGATACCAGCAAGGAAGACTCTTTCATATCTGACTTAGATGGCAGTGATGACTATTGGAATTTTATAGATAATCCAACTTGTGAAAATCTTATTGAGAATCCCATCTATGCTATGTCCAACGAGGGGAGTGTCTATTCAGAAATTTGTGGAAGTCCAATCTACGATACGTCCATAGAGGGAAGCGTGGATCTGGATACTTGGGAAAGATGTGGTATGGAAGAAGAGCACTCAAACCTTTTATATGATCATTCAGAGTCATATCATGCAGAGCCATGTTACCAACTATTTTGTACCATAGTTGAAGCTCCTGTTGAGACGCCAGATGATGAACATGGTCAATGTTCATATCCAGTGTATTAGAGGTTCGGAATGTTTTGCCTAGACAATTTTGGCTAGTCATTTTTATTTTTATGCTAACCATGCCCCATGGGGTTTTGTATTAAAGTGTGCTAGTAGGGGGTTTTGAGAGGCTCAGTCCCCTAAGACGTAGATTTCAACTAAGGTATTCCAAGGAGTTTTTTCCCTTGTCGATTATGCTTTGCCTATAGCCGAGTATAATCGATGAGTTTTTCTCCCGCTTCCTCCAAAGCTGGAATGCCCAATTTTGAAATTTGGGCTTTGGGGGGTTATTAGAATCCAACTAGTAAATATGAACTTACTAGACACTATTGGTATGGTCTATGGTCATTTCCTAAGCCCCGGGATGCTTTAAAAATTTGTCAATTTTTTTTACTCGCGGCATTGAGTTTTTTAATTTTTAATTTTTTAACTGTAGATAATTAATTAAAATTTTCAAATAATTAAACCATTTTGACCATGGTTTAATTGAAAATTTTCAATTTGTAATAATTAAGTGGTATGAGGTGGGTTTTTGGCAAATAAACACTTATTTTCTAAGGCAAAACACTCATTTAACCTCTAGTCACACTTATCCTAAGTTTTAGACTATTATTTGGCCTTGAAATTAATATTTTCTCAAAAAACCCAAAAAATGAGAAATATTAATTAAAATAATAAAAAATAATAAAGTGGAGAAAATCAAATTATCTCCAAAAAGACCAAATTGAATAAAGTAAAGGGATAATTAGTTCGACAAAAAGCATCTGGGATGATTCCAATCAAGTCTGGACTGATTTGAGTCAGTATCAGAGTGCTACAGTGAACTTCACCTTGGGATTTGTGCCCCTCTCCATGCATGGATGTTTTTCCTTTTTGGCATGTTTTTATTGGATTGATGATAAAACCGAGGAGGGATGAGGCCACCTCACCCCCCCCATTACTCCAACTCAGTTGCATCTCATTTAGTGATCAGTTCAACTCAGAATCAACAACCGAAGCTTCAGTCAGTGAGGGTTGTGCCCCCTTAACCTCTCCTTGATCCAAGTGCTAGGGTTTTAAGCCCTATCTTTCTCACTTTTTGTATAAATAAGGGTCTCTTGTTCCCATTTACATATGAAGAAATTGCAAGAGAACTCTGCCAAGATTGTAACCGAGATTTGATAACAGAATAAAGTGACTTTGGAGGTCTATGTGTGGGTTATTTGGATGTGATTTTCACCTTGCGAGGTGATATTGTTTCTCAACCTTCTCTTTATTTTAATTAATGTTTGATCAATGTTATTCCATAAAGGCTATAAATCTAGCACGATAAGATAGTCATTTAAAGTTTTAAGTTGATTATTTATGCAATTTTCATTATATATTTGAAGTGGGCAGGAAGTAGTCAGTTATACCAATGCCTTTCATTATCTATTTTGATTATTACATCCTAGCATTTGATCATTTTATTTGTATTGAGTTGTGTTGGTTTCAGGAATCGCCAGGAGAGGAGGGGTTGACGTTCAACCGGTTTCTCATCAAGGGTTTTTTTTAACTTCATACTTTCACCATGCAGGTTCTTCAGAGCACTTAATCCAGCATCAAAAAACATACGGCTTAAAAGGGGCTCTTTCTTACCTCTATTAATCAAACTTTAAAAAATCTTTTCCTTTGGTTGTAAGATCCTCGCATCCTTCTTCTTCTTCTCTTTCTTTGCCCTCATATCCATCTCTTCTTTCCTCTTTTTTGGTTTACTTCTTTTGCCTTCATTTTTTTTTGTCTTTTTACTCCTCTTCTTACTTGTTTGTCCTTTTGGATTTTACCCTATTTTTCCTTGCTTTTTTGCCCTCTTTTCCTACACTTTGTTACCTCCTAGCTTGTAGGGGTAACTTTGAGGCTTTTAGGCTAGACTGTAAGGTCGTGGTGTGGAAGGAAGCTTGATTGAAAGGATTGCCTTTCATATATCTATAAAGACGAAGGGAGCAACTGTGAATGAAGATGGAAAACTGTGCAGTGAGTGGAAGGTGGCATCATTCAGAGATGCAGAGGGGTCACATAGCTTCATATAGTATGCAAAGAAGGTGTTTCGATGCAGAGAAAAATTAATGACAAATAGCACACTATTTGTTGCTTGCATTCATAGGTGAAGTGAGTTTGGGTCAAAATTATGCAATGGCAGAGATTGGAATAAGTGATGCCACAGATTGCTGGGCACTTCAGATTTTGCATGGTGTATCATTCATAGCTGATCCAGGTGAGAGCATCGCAATCGTGGGACCTTCAGGATCAGGGAAATCTACAGTTGTGAAGTTATTATTACGCCTTTATGACCCATATAGTGGTGCTTTATATATGGATGGCCATGATATATGCTCCCTTAAGAAGGATTCTCTGCGCCAAGCAGCGGCTGTGGTTCCACAAGATACTGTCTTGTTTAATGAGACAATTTTCCACAACATATTATATGGCTTCCCCATAGCTTCAGAGGCAGACGTCATCAGGGCTGCTAAGCAAGCACATCTACATGAAGCAGTGCTGCAAATGCCTAAAGGATATATGACTGTCGTTGGTGAATGTGGTCTAAAGCTTAGCGGAGGGGAAAAACAACGAGTCGCCATTGCAAGAGCATTTCTTAGGGGACCATGATTGTTAATTTGAAATGAAGCTACTCGCGCGTTAGATTCATCAACAAAGGCATCTATCCTCCAATCTCTAAAAGAACTGGCATCTGGTCGAACATGTGTATTTGTGGCTCATCGGCTCTCGACAATCATGCGTTGTGACAAAATTATGGTTTTCGAGCATGGACGGATAAATGGGGCTTGGGTAGCATTTCGGTAGCTGAAAGCTCCCCTGCGCCAAGTCATTCACATACCAACTCACTAGCAGATCGACAACACACTTCTTCGCGTGTTTTCAGCTTAGGACGCCGAAGGTTTTGATCAACTAATCATGGAGCAGTCCACGCGGTAGCTGTAAAAAATAAAGAAATTAGGTCGCAGCTTCAAATGAGTCTACTGTGTTGAACGCCAAAGCTTGGAGTTCAAGTTTGACGAACAAGCAACATGAATTAAGATTTAATCAGGGATCGAATTCTCTGTCAAAGATTCGGTTTTAACATGGCAGCCGGTTGGGGAAGTACTGTACACCATATCGCCAACATATTCAGCATGTTTTAGCTCACCAACGAGGATGATGATACTAGAGTATCTTCACGTGTTTTCTGGGCAGCCAATTCAGTCAGGGGCGGATTCCTTGTTGGGCAAGTTCAATTCGCGGCCCGTGGCTTGGAGTTTAACATGGGTATGGTGGATCTCTGTTGGGAACATGGTAGCACACTGGCATTTATCACAACACTAGAATCCACACTGACAACCAAAAAATTGAGTTGTCATTCGTTTTACGGTTTGAGGATGCCTTTCCTCTAACGTGTGGACCCTTTTGGCTATGCATGCTTCTTTGAGCTAAACTCCAAGTAGTGGTAGTTAGCTTATGAAGTGATAATGCTTCCCGAGGATTTAGTGGAAGAAAGTACATCTTACTCCACTTTTTTATTATTTTTATCTATTTTTTATTATTTAAAAAAAAAAGGGTGAAAAAAGCCTTTTTGGGCCTATAAATAAGCAAGCTTTCTTCTTTGTAAAAGGTGGAATCTTTGGGCTGGGAGGATTTTTCCCTAGAGCTACTAAAGAAAAAAATATCATGTTGAGTTTTTGGGATATGTTGGGTTTCTCCATCGTAGTTTTGGGTTTTCATAAGTTATAGACCAAGCCAACATAGAGGGCTATAATCTAGCACATTAGGCAAGCATTTGTGGCTTCCAAGTTGTTTGTCGCTATTATGTTCTTGGAGGTTTGGGAGTAATGGAAAGTAGTCAGTTATACTTCCATTCTCCTTGCCTCTGATTATGGAACGGACCAGCTTAGTCTCACTTCTGCGAAACACAAAACCCTTCTGAGTCCCCTTTTGACTCCATTTACCCTTTTGGTACTAGCACTGGCCTTCCCTCAAGGACTGATCCTCCCTTCCCTTTCTGCCCATCAAGTCGAATCATTTTCTTTTTTCGCTACCTGTGTTTCTTTAAGGCAGCCTCTTCAGATCACCTTGCCCTCAGCCGCACCTGCCTTAGCGATCCGAACTTAGGGAAACCCCCCTAGAGCTGGAGAAGAGCCAGCCTGAAGCAAGGAGAGAGGGGTGTGGTAACATTGGCCTCTCTCTCAAGAGTTGTCGCCGGGCCGGCGCGCCCGCGGTTTGGGCTTTCAGCACCCACGTGCCAGTTTCGGGCGACAACACACTCTTCGCTGCCCTCTTTCTCATTTTATTTGCAGCCATACTTCCCTTTGTTTGGCTATCCTGTTTGCCGAAATTTTGCAGCCAACTTTCCTCTTAGTTGGCTGCCCTCTTTCACACTTATTTTCAGCCATTTTGGGCTCTTTTTCGGCACCCTTTTTGTCATTTTTCAAGCCTCTTTTCCTCTCTAATTTGCAGCCATCTTTCTTCCTACTTGGCTGTCCTGTTTTTGCTTTTTTGTTGCAACCATCCAACTCTTTTGTTGGCTGTCCTGTTTTTCCATCTAATCAGCTTTCCGTTTTACTCTTTTCTTTGCATGCTTTTTCCCTAGTTTTCCTTCAAAAAACACTAATTTTTTGCATTAAAAAAGAGTTATTTTTGCACATAGATCAGTTTCTTTTTGTATAACAATAATGGGTGCTTGAGTACTTGTTTGTTTTGTGCAGATATCGAAGAGGAAAAGCGAACCAGGAAGGACTCGAAGATTATAGAAATTGCAAAAACCCAAAAAGAAAAACATCAAGCATAACTTGGATCCTTGTAAAAGCCTTTAAGGCTTATCTATTTAGTTTTCTTTCTTGATTTCTCTACAAGGGTTAAATTCCCTTTGATTGTAATCATTAATAAAGAGGACTAGTGGGGTGATTCCTCCCACACTTTTTTCTACATCCCCTATTTGGGGGAAGGGTGTCTTGTCTTTTCATTGCGTAGTTTAGATCTCTTTTAGACTTAGTTTTATCTCCTACTAATTGCTAGATTCAATTTCATTACATGCATGCCACTTACTTCATCATGTTTCTTGCTCTTTGATTAATTATCTTAAAAATAACCTAAAGACTCTTGAACTTGTCATAAGACAAGTCAAGAGCACTCTCTATCGGAGAGCACTTGCATTGCATTCCCATCATAGATTAGATAAGACTCTTGAATCTCACCATAAGGTGGATCAAGAGCACTCTTTGTCGGAGAGCTTGGTTTGTTAATAAAATTTGCAACTCATCATCCCCTAAAATTGGAATTTACCATTTTACAATGTGTATTTTCTACCCGTTCGGGATACCCAGAAGCACTGTAGCTATTTAATTCCAATTTCACACTTAATAAAATTTACTACCCCGCATTGAGCGCAATATTCCAAGTGGGGAAATATTTACTGTGGGCGGCGGGTAGCTTTCTTGGTTTCGCACTGGTTGGAAAGTTATCAAATGCCTCGCTGCAAACCGGAGGGGCCAATATGTCTTCGAACGAGGCCACTTAGAATATTTTCGGTAATTCTCCTCGCCTAATTAACAAGATCATTCATAAAACGTACACTAAAATTTTAGCAAGTACATTTGCAAAACGATCTCACAAACATCAAAGACTTATATTTTCAGCATCCTGATTCTATTTTAGGCACTGGTTTATTTATTCTTGCATCATCTTGTTTGGGCCATTTGTCCATTTGTTTAAGTTATTTTATGCGTAGATGCTTTAAGTTTCGTCTTATTATTCATATCTTGTTTTGCAAATAACAACGTGGATTGCATAATTGGTTATTGTGTACATAAAAAAACTCCTAAACAACACTAATTCTCATCTTCCATCTAAGAACACTTTAAACAAAAGCCTTAGACAACCTTTATAGGGACTACCCCCCTTAGCTTCGTTAGGAGTTAGCCTAAACGGAGGAGCTGGGATTAGGTGACAGCACCTGGCCCTTTGCTTGCCCCCAAGGCCACACCTTTCCCGCTTAGGGAAACAACAGTCCAAAAGATTTCTGCTAACGGTGTGCATTCGACTGACAACATCTCTGGCGCCGTTGCTAGGGACAAATATTTTTGTTCCTGGACGACTTTAACTAGAAGAAACTATGAAGGCTTGCTCAGTTTCATCCCTTAGCCTGAACAAGTTTATAGGAAAAGATTGAATAAGCTAGCTTCTCATAGGATCCTTGAGAATCTTGGATATGAGTCTGTTTTAGACATCTATAGTTTGTTTGAAGAAAATAATAATCAAAATTATTTTTCTAACATAATGGGTGAGTACTTTACTCAACTCGACTTCTCTCAGATAGCAAGTCAACCCCATTGTCTTCCAAACAAACTATAGAGAAGCTCCCTATGCTCACTGGCACTGATGCCACCACTTTCACCATGCATCTCAGAAGTTTCTCCAAATGTGTTAATGCTTTTATTAGTGATCCTGCACATCAACGTGATGATGTTTACATGCAAATATTCACTCTTTCCTTGGATGGAAGGGATGGTGACTGGTACAACAATCTACCAGACAACTCTGCTACACTCGCAGCTTTCAAGACTGCCTTCACTAACAAGTTTGGTGAAAAGAAGGAACCTAGGCATCAACTAGCTTCTTTGACAAACATTAAGAAGAAGGAGAAAGAGACTATGGATGAGCTCAACCAAAGATTCACAGAACTATCCAATGCCATTCTTGCCACTTGCAAACCACCTGCACCATCTATCTTGCTTTATTACATTGAAGCACTTAGTGGGAAGATGCAATATCAGATAAGGGATAAAGAACCCACTACTCTTCTAAACGCACAAGAAATGGCAGTCAAAATAGACAGAAATATGCAGTCTTCAGGTGAATCCAACCTTCTTGGTTATTCAAGGTCCTTGACTCCTTTAAAGTCAAATGAGCGTAAAGAAGAGGATTCCTATTAAAAACAAATGATGGAAATGAAGGAAAGATTTGAAAGATTGGAAGACAAGCATCTAGCTCAAATGAAAGAAATGCAGGACAAGGTTATCAGTATGGAAAGAGTGCAGTCACAAACTGCCCCGAGAACATTCCTTCCAAAAACTAATTGGCAAAGAAAAGCACCCAACCATGAATAGAGGCCTCCTCATGAATTAGAGGCTACTAACATAGTTGAACCTTACACGCCATTTTGTAGGGCATGTAAAGACTTTCATGAGGAATCTTCTTGCCATTATGCATGCTATGTTCAGGAGCATGGTTTTCCAGAGGGTTGTGGTCCTAAAGCATCATCAAGCGAGCCTGAGTATATAAACCATGTAGGTGACATGCATAATATTTTCAGAGAAAGTTGGGGAGAGGAAAAACAATATTCAAGAAATCCTGATTACATTAAAACAGTTGGGAAGCTCCATTCTGTCACCACAAAAACCTAAAGCCAAGCGAGAGAGTATGGTCAAGAGCATGATACAAGTGATGAAGTGCCCCTCACACCTGACATGGATGATGGCTACGAGACTTTAATTGAAAATCCAATCTTAGAAGTTTTGTCCGATGAGAATCCTCCATGCTCTCCACCTGATGAAAAATATTTGGAAAGTTGGGTCCCCTATGATATCTTTGAAACCCGGCTTTTTGAAGAAGATTGTTTTGAGTAGAATGAGGAGTGTAGCCAGGGACTTGATACTAGTGATGAGGAATCTCTCATATCTGACATAGATGGTGATGATGACTATTGGACTTTTATTGAAAATCCAATGTATGATACTTTTGAAAATATTTTTGAGAATCCCATCTATGATGTGTCCAGCGAGGGGATTTTTTATTCTGAAACTTATGAAAGTTGTAAAGAGGAGCAGTTGGAATTTTCATATGATCAGTCAGAGTTGTATTTGAGTATCTGTAATGAGGACTTGGAGAAGCAACACAGTGAAGAATCAGATAAGGTGCAACTAGTTGAATTTTTTTCTCAGCCATCATCTTCACACATAGATGTTCCTTATGATTTGGAGCAGTTTGGGGCTTACACAGAGTTTTTTTTTTCCTGGAAAAAAAAGCGTAATTTTATTTCAGCCGAGGCGAATCAAAATTACATTTTGTAGATGCAAATGCATTACGAGCAATCAGCTCTAGTGCCATAGCACGCAATCAAAAAAACAGACTGAAGGTCTGTGGAAAAAAATGAAAAAACTATATTACATCATAGGACATAGTAATCAAGGATGAAAAAATGTCTCTATTTTCCCTTTTTTCCCCATCTTTCTTTTCACTTCAGTCCAACCATCCTGCGAAGTGACAGCTACGATCAATTGTTTACCTGCCATCTCCCCTGGTTGTTGAACAGTAACTTGTTCCTCATCAGAATCTGAATTTTCTGTTTCATGTGCACGCTTTAGTCCACTAACAGAAGCATCTGCAGGATTTACATCATTTGATAGTGTTTCCGCACCATAGTTCTTTTTTTCTAATGTTTGTGTTGTTGTCCGTCGATTGCACACCAGCAGCAGAAATCTTCCGAAAGTTGTCTCCTCACTTAGGAAAGTGGGAGAGGTGTGACCTTGGGGGCAAGCACAGAGCTAGGTACTGTCACCTACTCCTAGCTCCTCTGTCTAGGCTAACTCCTAACGAAGCCAAGGGGGGTAGTTCCTAACAAAGAGTTTTCTATGGCTCAATGTTTAAGTTAAGTTTTAAATGTTTTCAGATGCGAATGGGTGTTGTTTAGGAGTTTCTGTGATTCTAGATGATTAGTATGATGAATTGAGCACAAGACAAAGCAATCCACGTTGCTATCACTGGAATTAAAAGATAGACAAATATTTGAGCAATTCACGAAAATAAATAAAGCATTCACAGATATGACTTATAATTAAACATTCAATGGACAAATGGCCTAGATTATCAACAATGCTAAAAGATGGAACCAGTGCCTATGGAGTAAAATTATCGGAGATGCTTCGTGTTTAGAAAGATGTGAATCCCAAAAGATGCCAGTGAATGTTAGGTTTTGCAAGTGCTCTTGGTAATTTTTAAGAGTTTTTAAAAGTGGTCTTGCTTTAGGGTGTCAACAAAAAGGTTTATCAAAGCCGGGAGACTCTTCTAAGTTGCCTCCATTGAAGACATGTCGGGCCCGCCCAGTATCCTAGGCTGATATTGTCAAGTGACCAGCTAGCCGAGAATCTATTACAGCGGGAGGTTCCGATGCCTCTACTAGGAAGTACTTTGGAAGAATCCCTACAATGCCGGTGCGTTGGTTACGGGGTGTTTAAGTGTTATTAGGTTACTCTTGCGGGGTTTAAAGATCCAGTGTCGTTTCTGGGTACTCCGATCTAGGATCGGTCAGAGCATACTCCGGCAAGGAGGGAGGGGGGTTAATTAATTAAAACGACGTGAGTTGCAAATTTTATTAAGTTAATTAATTAAAACCCTCCGACAAAGAGCGCTCTTGACCTCGTCTTATGACAGTGGTTCAAAAGACTTAGCTAATCTAGATGAAACTAATGCAAGGGTTGTGCAAACCTAAGATGCTCTCCGATAGAGAGTGCTCTTGAATTGTGTTTCTACAAGTTCAAGAGTCTTACTTATGGATGATTTGATTAAACAAACACAACAATTAATATGAAAGGTGGTTGATTAAAACTCTCCGATAGAGAGCACTCTTGATCCACCTTATGGTGAGATTCAAGAGATTTTGGTTCTTTTTATGATTTAATAATTTATAACAAGACACCAACAAGCAATAATGAATCTAACAATTAGTGGAAATGAAGCTAAGGAACAACTAGCAATTAGTAAGAATGAAACTAAGTTTAATTAGAGAGCTAAACTAATTGCTTAAGGAAAGTTGAACTAAGTAAATCATGAAAATGAACACAAGACACACTTCCCCAAAATAGGGGAAGTAGAAAAGAAAGGAGACTTGTTCCCACTCGGCCTTTTTTTTATTAATTTTTTACAATGATGATGTGTTCTTTGCTTCTTGGAAGAATGGGAAAAGAAGGGGATGGAAGAGAAGGGATAGCAGTCTTTTTGTTCTTCTTGAATTCCTTGTTTGTTCGTGGCCTTTGGGTTCTCCTTCACCTGTCTGCAATCTAAGCGCTCTAGACACACACTTGTTATGATATTAGTTGATAAAAAATAACTTGAAATTTAATCTACAAACTTGCTACAAACACTTACCCAAACTCACCGAAAAGAAGGAAGAAAAAAGGCAGGAAAAAGGCGAGGTAAGAGGGGTGAAAAAAGGGTGAAAAGAGGGGAAAAGACAAGTCAAAGAAGGCTGAAAACTAAGTGAGAAAGAGGGTTGCAAATGAGGGTGAAAAAGACTGAAAGTACAGCCCAAAAGATGGTTGAAGAAAAGGATGGAAAGGGACTGCAAAAAGTGGGAACAAAGAGGCAAAAGAGGGCTGTCCAAAAGGGTCAAAATGGGGAAAAGTGGACAGCGAACAAAAGGAAGGAAAGGCTGCAAATAAAAGGCTAAAAATAAAGCACAGGGCAGCCAACTGGGGCAAAGGCCAAGTGAATGAATGTTCACTTTAGCCCAAACGTGCCCTAATCCCAAAAAAATAAAGATTTTTTAATTTGAATGATGAATAAAAGCAAGAAGAGAATGGTCAAACCTGTGGATCTTTTTAAAGCACTTGGATCTCGTGAAGCATGCAATTACCGGAAAAGCGTACTTGACTCCAAGAGAAGAAGATGCAGCTGAGCTCGAACTTCTGCTTGGTTGGATGGAAGGATCTGCAAAATAACACTCATTGACTTGCCATACAAAAGATTAGATCATGTATTGTTCACAAATTGAAATAAAGAAGAGCATGAACTACAACTAAATAAAACAATGTTTTTTTTAAATTTCTAGAAGTAAATCAATAAAAAACTAACTTGCAAACCGCAAATACCTATTCTTATGTGCTTACAGAAGCCCTCTAAAGCATAACATCATAATCTCAAATAAACAAGAAAGAAAAGCATTAGAACAACATCACCTCATCCATCAAGTGCAATCATCCAAAGAATCACACCACATGAGCCTCCAAAGCCTTAATTTTATTCCAATGGTTGCATAAGAGCAACAAGCATTTACAAAGTTTCACCAGAGTTTCTCTACACAAAAATCCATCCGAATAGAGCTAAAGGAGCCTCTATTTGTACAATGAGAGAGTGTTAAAACCCTAAAACCAATCCTCAAACCCTAACCATCCTGGCCACCAAATAGAGATGCCAGACCTAAATCGGAGAATCGGGAGTGAGGGGAGGCCTCCACCCAGGCAAGGCGCCCCCACTCCAACCTTCAACAATGAAAACAACCCTCAAATGAAGCCACATGTGTGGAAGGCGCAACCCAGCTGAGGAGGGGTGTGAATGGTAGCAGGAGACTTCTTGCTGCATAGGAAAGCCAACTGCTAGGTCTGGAAACCTACTTTGTCAGGTCTGGAGGAGCCACTGCCCAGTAGTCATCAGTGCAAGCTTCAGTTCAGCCTCGATTCAAAACACCGGTCGAATGAGAGCACTCCACCTCACCCACACGTGAGCCTGACTGAAGGGGGGTGCTATAGCTAGGTTAAGAAGGCCTCCAGGTCATTGAATGCTGACTGAACCTGCTTTTCGTTAATTCCAATGCTCATTAATGCCCGGTGAGATGTCATTTGGCCTTTTATTTCGCTGAATTTGGATTAATTTGGAGAGTTTTAATTTTCTCCAAAATAACCATTTTTTAATTAAAATTCATTTTTTCCTCAAAACTGACTTTTTTGAGAAAAAAGGCATTATCTGTTCGATTGTTGATCTGAAAGTTGGTTCTGATTGGCTGGCTGATCAAGAATGAGTTTTGGCTTAAGGTTAGAGCCTTCAATCACTAAATTCGGAGTCCGGATGACTGATTTATTACAAACGTTTTTTTTCCATTTAATTAATGGAAAAATTAACCCAAAAAACTTAGGAAAAGTAATTAAAAATTAAAAAATTAAAAAAAATAATTTTTTCACTGTTCGAAAAAGATTTTTTTGAAATTTTTTTATGTGTCCAGATGACTTAGGACATGACCATGATCTATCTAAATAATGTCTAGTAGGCTTATAACACTCAGTTGGGCTCTAATAACCCCCCAAGGCCCAGAATTCAACATCGGGCTTTCTAGCTTTGGAGGAAGCAAGAGAAAACCTCGTCAATTATACTCGGCTGAAGGCAAAGCATAATTGTCAGGGGCAAAAAACTCCTTGGAATACCCTATTTGAGATTCTACGTCTCAGGAGACCGAACCACTCAAAAATATCCTACTAGCACATTTTATTACAAACCCTGCGGGGCCATGGTCAAAATTATTCAAATAAAAAAGTGACTAGCCAATATTGGCTAGACAAGCATATGGATCAACTGGTACACTGGAATCAGACTTTGAACAAGTCTGTCAACCGGCAGCTCCCCAGGTAACCCAATTATGGTACAAAAAAGCTGGTAACATGTGCATCCACTGATTCAGATTTCATCATATTTTCCTCATTTTTCTGTAATTTTGGTTGTTCTTCGTCTTCACTCTCCTTGTCCCCATCTAGAGACGGAGCGTAATCTGTTTGCCAATTTTTATGGTTAGAAGTCTGCCCCTTTTTTTTCTTTGTAAACGTTTTAGGAAGAGGGCATGAGTCTTGGAGGTGACCCGTCAAATGGCAGAATCTACATCTAAAAGCAATATTTTCATATTCCAACCTCTGAATCCAATTGAAAGATTCATGTTTCAGCTGTAATCAACGAGGGAGTCCTTTGCTGAGGTCTATCTCCACACAAATTCTTACATAAGTAAATAAGCCTTGTTCTTTCTTGTTGCTATCACTTTTGATAAACTTGCCAAGAAGATTTCCAATGTCTTCCAATACTATATGGTGCTAGAATGGTAGAGGTAAATTTGACAACCTCACCCATACTGGCATCTTGGTTACCACCATGGAGTTTGCATCAAACTCTAGAAACCAGGGTGTTATGAAGAGCCCAACTCTCCCCTAAAACCAAGGTCCCTGTGTTAACATCTTCTAGTAATCTTCCTGTGATTCAAACTGAATTACAAAGAAACCCTTGGGCTTACACACAGAGTTATCAACAGATAAGCCCTTTTGATGAGTATGATGATCTACCTCATCATACGGATTTGGACATCAGTCCCATCCAATCTTGGATAGAGGCAGCTTGCGCGAGCACCTACCAGTTTGGGAATAAGTTTCACTACATTATTTATGATTTCCCACCCAGCCCTCCTTTCCTGGATCATCACGTAGGTTTGCATTTTCTGAATAAAATATTCTTGTTTTGGTTGGTAACCAAAGACAAAGAAAAAGTTTTTAGATTAATAAAATGCTTAGGTGGCTACATTGGATTTTTTATTACACCTAACCTTTTTATATCATGCTTAGAGTAGGAAAATAGGCTCCTCAAACTGAGCATTTACTTTTAGCATTTTATTTCTATGCTTAAGAATAAATAAATTTTTAGTTAAGATTTGTCATTCTCTTGAATAAAGCAACTTTCAGATCATTGGCTCTTTTTCATAAAGCTTGTGCTACTGAGGTTTTCTTGTCAAGATTGAGATGTTTTTATAGGATATAGAAACCTGATATTTTGGTGTTCTCGTATGCTCTCCTTGCATAAGAGATTAGTTGAGCACATATCCCACAATTGGATCCAGATATTACCAACTATTTTGTACCATAGTTGAACCTCCTGTTGAGCCGCCAGTTGATGAACATGGTCAATGTTCATATCCAGTGTATTAGAGGTTCAAAATGTTTTGCCTAGCCAATTTTGGCTAGTCATTTTTATTTTTATGCTGAAATGACCATGCCCCATGGGGTTTTTGTAATAAAGTGTTCTAGTAGGGGTTTTGAGTGTCTCGGTCCCCTAAGACGTAGATTTCAAATAAGGTATTCGAGAGGGTTTTTTCCTTTGTCGATTATGCGTTGCCTATAGCCGAGTATAATCGATGAGATTTTCTCTTGCTTCCTCCAAAGCGAGAATGCCCTATTTTGAAATTTGGGCCTTGGGGGGTTATTAGAGTCCAACTAGTAAATATGAACCTACTAGACACTATTGGTATGTTCTATGGTCATTTCCTAAGCCCTGAGATGCTTTAAAAGTTGTCAATTTTTTTTTACCAGCGCCGTTGAGTTTTTTAATTTTTAATTTTTTGACTATAGAGAATTAATTAAAATTTTCAATTAATTAAACCAATTTGATCATGGTTTAATTGAAAATTTTCAATTTGTAATAATTAAGTGGTCCGGGGTGGGTTTTTGGGAAATAAACACTTATCTTTTAATAAAAAACACTCATTTAACCCCTAGACACACTTATCCTAACTTTCGAACTATTATTTGGCTTTGAAATTAATATTTTCTCAAAAAACCCCAAAAATGAGAAATATTAATTAAAATAATAAAAAATAAAAAATTGGAAAAAATCAAAATATCTCCAAAAAAGACCAAATTGAATAAAGTAAAGGGCTAATTAGCTCGGCAAAAAGCATCTGGGATGATTCCAATTAAGTCAGTTAGTATTGGGATTTGTGCCCCTCTCCATGCATAGACGTTTTTCCATTTTGGCACGTGTTTATTGGATTGGTGATAAAACCAAGGAGGGATGAGGCCACCTCACCCCCCCTCATTACTCCAACTCAGTTGCATCTCAGATAGTGATCAATTCAACTCAAAATCAACAGCCGAAGCTTCAGTCAGTGAGGGTTGCGCCCCCTTATTCTCTCCTTGAACCATGTGCTAGGATTTTAAGCCCTATCTTTCTCCCTTTTTGTATAAATAAGGGTCTCTTGCTCCCATTTGCATATGAAGAAATTGCAAGAGAACTCTGCCAAGATTGTAACCGAGATTTGATAACGGAATAAAGTGACTTTGGAGGTCTTTGTGTGGGTTATTTGCATGTGGTTTTCACCTTGCAAGGTGATATTGTTTCTCAACCTTCTCTTTTGTTTTAATTAATGTTTGATCAATGTTAGCTCATGAAGGCTATAAATCTAGCACAATAGGATAGTCATTTAAAGTTTTAAGTTGATTATCTATGCAATTTTCATTATATATTTGAAGTAGGCAGGAAGTAGTCAGTTATACCAGTGCCTTTCATTATCTATTTTGATTATTACATCCTAGCATTTGATCATTTTATTTGTATTGAGTTGTGTTGGTTTCAGGAATCGCCAGGAGAGGAGGGGTTGAAGTTCAACCGGTTTCTCATCAAAGTTTTTTTTTTTAACTTTATACTTTCACCATGCAGGTTCTTCAAAGCATTTAATCCGGCATAAAAAAATACGGCTAAAAAGGGGCTCTTCCTTACCTCTATTAATCAAACTTTAAAAATCTTTTCCTTTGGTTGTAAGATCCCTGCATCCTTCTTCTTCTTTTTTTCTTTTCCCTCTTATCCATCACTTCTTTCCTCTTTTTTGGTTTGCTTCTTTTGCCTTCATTTTTTTTGTCTTTTTACTCCTCTTCTTACCTCTTTGTCTTTTTGGATTTTACCCTGTTTTTCCTTGCTATTTTGCCCTATTTTTCTTCACTCTTCGCTGCCCTCTTTTTCCTTTTATTTGCAGCCATACTTGCCTTTGTTTAGCTGTCCTGTTTGCCGAAATTTTGCAGCCAACTTTCCTCTTAGTTGACTGCCCTCTTTCACACTTATTTTTAGCACTTTTGAGCACTTTTTCGGCACCCTTTTTGTCCTTTTTCAAGCCTCTTTTCCTCTTTGATTTGCAGCCATTTTTTTTCCTGCTTGGCTGCCCTGTTTTTCCTTTTTTGTTGCAGCCATCCAACTCTTTTGTTGGCTGTTCTGTTTTTCCATCTATTCAGCTTTCCATTTTACTCTTTTCTTTGCATGCTTTTTCCCTAGTTTGGTTTCAAAAAATATTAAATTTTTGCGTTAAAAGAGTTATTTTTGCTCTTAGATCAGTTTCTTTTTGTCTAACAATATTGGGTGCTTAAGTACTTGTTTGTTTTGTGCAGATATCGAAGAGGAAAAGCAAACCAGGAAGGACTCGACGATTATAGAAATTGCAAAATCCCAAGAAGAAAAACATCAAGCATAGCTTGCATCCTTGTAAAAGCCTTTAAGGCTTATCTATTTAGTTTTCTTTCTTGCTTTCTCTACAAGGGTTAAAATCCCTTTGATTGTAATCATTAATAAAGAGGACTAGTGGGGTTAAGCCTCCCACACTTTTTTCTACTTCCCCTATTTAGGGGAAGGGTGTCTTGTCTTTTCATTGCTTAGTTTAGATCTCTTTTAGACTTAGTTTTATCTCTTACTAATTGCTAGATTCAATTTCATTACATGCATGCCATTTACTTCATCATGTTTCTTGCTCTTTGATTGATTATCTTAAAAAGAACCTAAAGACTCTTGAACCTGTCATAAGACAAGTCAAGAGCACTATCTATCGGAGAGCACTTGCATTGCATTTGCATCATAGATTAGATAAGACTCTTGAATCTCACCATAAGGTGGATCAAGAACACTCTCTGTTGGAGAGCTTGGTTTGTTAATAAAATTTGCAACAAATCATTCCCTAAAATTGGAATTTACCATTTTACAGTGTGTATGCTCTACCCGTTTGGGATACCCAGAAGCACTGTAGCTATTTAATTCACAGATTAATTCCAATTTCACACTTAATAAAATTTACCACCCCGCATTGAATGCAATATTTTAAGTGGGGAAATATTTACTGTGGACACTGGGTAGCTTTCTTGGTTTCACAGTGGTTGGAAAGTTATCAAACGCCTCGCTGCAAACCGGAGGGTCCAACATGTCTTCGAACGAGGCCACTTAGATTATTTTCAGTAATTCTCCTCGCCTAATTAACAAGGTCATTCATAAAACGTACACAAAAATTTGACCAAGTACATTTGCAAAACGATCTCACAAACATCAGAGACTTATATTTTCAGCGTCCTGACTCCATTTTAGGCACTGGTCTGTTTATTCTTGCATCATCTTGTTTGGGCCATTTGTCCATTTGTTTAAGTTATTTTATGCATGGATGCTTTAAGCTCCGTCTTATTATTCATATCTTATTTTGCAAATAGCAACGTGGATTGCGTAATTGGTTATTGTGTACATCAAAAAACTCCTAAACAACACTAATTCTCATCTTCCATCTAAGAACACTTTAAACAAAAGCCTTAGACAACCTTTTTAGGGACTACCCCTCTTGGCTTCGTTAGGAGTTAGCCTAAACAGAGGAGCTAGGATCAGGTGACAACACCTGGTTCTTTGTTTTCCCCCAAGGCCACACCTTTCTCGCTTAGAGAAACAACAGTCCAAAAGATTTCTGCTGACGTTGTGCATTCGACAGACAACAAGCCGCACAAAAGTATTTGAAGTGAAGACATTGAGAAACAATATCATGAAGAGTCAGATATGATGCAACTAACAAAAGATCTGTCTCAGCCATCATCTTCACATATAGAGGTTCCTTATTATTTGGAGCAGCTTAGGGCTTATACAATGAGTTATCATTTGGTAAGCCTTGATGAACAGTATGGTGTGGTCAATCTGCCTCGTCATGCCGATTTGTATATCAGTCCTATCCAGTCATGGATAGAAGCAGCTGGCGCGAGCACCTACCGGTTTGGGAAGAAGTTTAAAGACATTATTCATGCCTATGATTTTCCATCCAGCCCGCCTATTTCAGATCGTCACACAGGTTTGCATTTTTTGAATAATATATTCTTGCTTTGGCTGGTAACCAAAGACAAGGAAATTTTTTTTATGTTAATAAGATGCTTAGGTGGTTACATTGGACTTTCGATTACACCTAACCTTTTTTATGTCATGTTTAGAGTAGGAAAATAAGCTCCTTAAAGCGAGCATTTACTTTCTGCATTTCCGTTCTGTACTTCGGTATAATAAAACTTTTTTTTCATTAGTTAGCTACATTTATTTTGTTTAAATAAAGCAGCTTATTGGTTCATTTGGATTTTTTATAAACTGGTGCCACTAAGGTTTTTTTGTCAAGTTGAGATGTTTATACAGGTTATATAAACCAAAGATTCTGGGGTTCTCGTATCCTCTCCTTGCCTTAAGACCAGATCGAGCACACATCCCATAGTTGGAGCCAGATGTTACCACCTAAGTTGTACTTAGTGGATTTCTCAAGTAAGCCAACAAGGTTTAAACAAGCACACTTTTTCATGATCAGAGTTCAGATGTCTGCTAGGCTTTTTCTGGGAGTCTGTTCGAAAATTTTTGTAACACATGTTCATACCCCCTTGGGGAAATTGTAAAAAATGTTCTAGCATGATAATTTTTTATAAAAGGCTCGGAATCCCAGACTTAAGCATCAAGCCGACTAGCCCAGAGTGTTTTTTCCCTTGGTTATTATTGGTTGTTGAACAAACGACTAATAATTTTCGAGTTTTTCACTCACACCTCCAAAGTTGGGATAGTCGTCTTGGTGGTTAGGCCTTAGGGAACACGCCTCCAAAGTTGGGGTAGTCGTCTTGGTGGTTATTAGAGCCTTCGTGTCAATGTTTTTCAACATGCTAGGCATTCAAATTGAGTTGTATGGACATGTGCTAGGCCCCTCTAGAGTTTCGTTTGATTTCGAGAAAATAATTTTTCTCGCAAAATTAAGCCATTTTTTAATGGTTTAATTAATAAATTTTAAAGTGTAATAAAAGTCAGGTTCAGAGTTCGTTTTTGGTGCGGGGATGCTCGTTTTCACACACAGAGCGTTCTCTTTACCTCAGAGACCACGTTTCATATTATTTGGGAGGCCAAAACACCTCATGGAGCATTATTTAGCTAAAGGTGCATCACAATGGCATTTTAACGCTAAATTACAGCAATTTGGCACAAAAAGACAAGGTTGAAAACTCAAAAAATTAAAATATTAAAGTATGGGGTGACATGGCATGGGTCCCCCATAAAGCATGCGACCCTCTTTAACATGAAAAGGAACCAAACTTTGGTTAATGATTTGAGTAGTGAGTGTTTAATTATGAGGGTGACGTCAACTCCATGTGAACATTCACTAGCGCAATCAAAGCTTGCGTTGGCATAAGTGGTGGACCCCCCTTTTTTACATGAAATTGTTTTAAACTTTGGTTTATGTTAAACCTTGGTTTATTTCTTGAGTGATAGTGAATATGGGAGAGAGTTGACATCAAACTTCACGCTAGCAAAGTATGGAGGCTAGCGATAGGAGGAGGGGGTGGACCCCTCCTCAACTTGAAGTTTTAGAAATAAACTTTGGTTTAAATTAAAAGAGATGGCATGTGGGGGAAAAGAGAAATGACGTCAACCTCTAGTGAATGCACCAATGAAGCTAGCGAGGGGTTGGTGGTTGTTGACACCAATATGGAGGAGTTAGGTGGTGATTGGTGCATGATCATTGGTGGGAGAAGTTAGATGGGTGAAAGGTGGCATTGTCTCTTCAAGTTGACTCAGATTAACTCAAATAAAATCCCACTCTATATTTAGTGTAAGTAGCCCCCCTAGGGGCTTGCTCTGGCTATAAATAAAGCCTTTGCCTCTCTCACAAGCTAGTTCGGGTTGAAGCAGAAAGGTCTTGCTATTGTAATTGGCTTATGCCATTGATATTTTTGCTTGATAATAAAGAAGCTTTGGAGGCTAATGGTGTGTTGCTTTGGTGTGTGGGCCAAAATTGTTACATTTTCATGAGGTAACCAGTTTCTTTCTTGCAATTTTTGCTTACTCTGGTTATTGACCTTGCCTCATCAGGATTCCTCCGAATCAGTAGGAATAGGAATTGTAAGTAAGTTTACTTTCATTTCTATTTATTCATGTATGCCTAGAGATCAAAGATTTGCATGACAAATAAGTTTATTTCCATGCTATTTTAGTCTTCTTTTATACATGTTTTCAAGATCTCACGGTTATGCAAGTTTTTGATTGAGTTTCAGGGCATCCAGTTTAGAGGAAGTGTGGATCTAGTTTGACTCCACTCAATCTCCAACAATCTCCAATAACATAGTCCCTTAGCATCCCACTACGAAGTCTTTGAGCAAATCTTTCGCGGCAACAAGCTCTTTTCTCCATCTCATTGTTGAACATAATGGCCACACTGAGAGGGGGGGTGAATCAGTGTGTGAGCAATTTATAAACTTTTTACATTCTTTTAGTCAACCAGAGTATATCAATCATTATATAATCAAATGCATAAGTTCAATCAACTAGGAGTCATAAGCACATTCATCACATCAAAGGGACACAATAATATTTGTAATTTGATCTTTGTTTATTGTACATGGAAGACAACAATCTTCTCGATTACAATCAACACCAACTAATAAGAAGAGCACCAACTCTGTAACAGGACCCAACCTGGTTTTCTTGGCTCCAACTAAGAATGGTTTGAGGAGTCCAATCCTCAAATGCAAGTCACTACTTGCAAGCTTGATTCCAATCATTGATTGTCATCAATCTGTTGCTTAACCATCTCTGCTCATCATCTGCTCATCATCTACCAATCAACTCTGCTCATCACTACTGCTGGTCATAGGTCTGCTCATCAATTATCTTGTTCATCTGCTCACTGCTGCTCATCTTTGCTGCTTATCACTGTTGCTCATCACCCATATTATCAACATTGGTCAATACAGGTGACACTTCTTAAGGCTGTCACTATCATCATCATAGAACATCAAGGCAAGGTATGGAACATCACAGGTTATGCATTATAGTGTTCAATGCACTATCATATCATCATCAACTATCATATCATCATTAAGACATAAAAACAACTTATCTCATCATACAAGAAGATTTGCTTCAACAGCAAGGTCTGTCAAATATCAGTCTGTTGAATGCAACATCGTGGGTTCTGTATTATTTTGACACCGACACAGGAGTTGCATCAACACTGTACAGTCTGTTAACCACCAATTTGACAGGGGTGTCCAAAGATTTTCACATGGCTGGAAACTCCCTGCTAGAGTTGTTGCAAACCATGCATATCAGCATAACTTTTTTCAGGCCAGAGCATTTTTACAGCAGTCAGTGTGCCAGTTCTGACAAGCAAAGGAGGCATGAAGGGAGATTGTTTTTCATGTGTGGGCGCTTTTTAACTTCTGCTCCTGTGAGAAAGGCAAGCTGTTAATCAAGTCACCAATAAGATTTGAGAAATATTTTTCAGGGATGCATTGGCATCGATATAGAAAACATATCTTAGTAAGAATTCAACAGTTAATTCTGTTCTGGATCTTGTTCGGACATATGATGGGGGTCAGATTTGCTATGATCATTTTTCCTTCCGCACATTTAAGGTGGACAATTGTGGAATCAGTGCATTTACACAGTTTTTCATTTGATTTTGGCTACGTTGCTCGCAGAGAATTAAGTTTTCCTGCGAAGCACTTGAGAGCACTATTGTTTTCTCCACCTCATCATCTTTTGAATTACAATGGAGAAGGTATAAATGGACTATTGCCAAGAATTTTATCTTAGAGCTCCTAGTTGACAAGCTAAGTCCTGAAGCTCAAGCAATAATAATAATAAAAAATTATTACACAAGTATCTCTTCTAGTGGGAGCGAATATGCCGATCTTGCAAGCGTTTTGGGATCTTTGACATGGCCAACGCTTATGTTCTCTGATTATCAGCGAAAGGTAAGTGGATCATATTTGCCTCCTGTAATATCCCAAATCCCGATATTTTCTATTTCTAAGCAAATATGTTGATACAACCGGGCATGCAAACTACCATGCAAAAATCCCTATTTTATAGCAAAAATTAGGGTTAGGGTTTGTGAGATAGAATGAACACTTACCACTGATAAGCTGGCTGAACTGCTCCTGAGAGAGTATGCAAGCATCAAGAACTGAATCGGAGATGGACAGATATCTTCTACATCCGGTGAAACCCCAGCAGCAAGAACCCAGATCAGATAAGGGTGACGTTTTCAGTGAAGGAGGTGTCCGATGAAGATGCCGATTTGCAGGACTGATAGCCTTCCCGTGCCGGAGAGAATGCCTGGTACATGCGGAAATTCTGAGGTCTCTAGGCAGGCTAGCGAATTGTTCTAGAGAGGCAGCTGCTCACGCCCCTTGATCCCGAAATTGCTGATAACTGCTCCAGATGAGCACGGTCGGATCTGATAATTACCGGATGCCGGAGTAAGATGCTGATGATGAGAATGGTGCCTGAGTTTCGAAGTAAAACTGAGATCTAAAGACCCAGCAATTGATTAGGGCTTTCCGACTAAAAACCCCCCTTTTGGCTGCACACGTATTCCTGCAACAATCTATCTCGTATACTGGATAACTATGAATGAATGTAAGAGCAAATGGTGAACCTGTATGGCTTACCCTGAATGAGACTAGGGCAGATGTTTCACTGCCGAAACCCCGCTAGCTGAAGACTCCGTCTCCAACCCCAACTGCTGTGCGGCACGCTGTGCTACTATCCAAGAGCTCCCAAAATAATAATCCTCCAAAAAAGTGAAGTCTCCTTTCGCTTTATCCTCCTTTTATAACTTTCAACTGCGAAAACCCTAATCTTTGACCTAATTAGGTCACTTTATCTTCTAATTTGCAGTTGACTTGCATGCATGTGGATGGAGGCTTAATGAGTGCATGCATCATTAAATAATGCTTGGATGGCATGCACGAAGGTGGCCTTTTGCCCCGGTGGCCCTTCTTGACCTAATGATGATGCCCTAAATTTTCTATGGATGGCATCAGTCCTTGGTTGATTCCCTAACTGTCGGTAACCTCTCGAACCCACAGGAATCACATAGGTTAGCGGTTTTGGGCCTTAAGGCCTAATCGGAAGAGGACATTACAGTCCTCCCCATTTGAGATTGCTTGTCCTCAAGCAACTTCAAACTGGGATGCTGCAATACCTGTTCACCTTCCCAGGTGGCATCCTCTGGCAGTAGTTCTTTCCATTGAACCAAGTACTCTCTGATTACCCTGTTCCTGAGCTTCCTTTCTCTAGTCTATATGATCCGTTCGGGAATCAGTATCAGCAGTCCTTCATCATCTAAAGGAGGCAATTCTGTAGATGGAGCAATGTGTTTCCCAAGGGTTTTCTTCAGATTAGATACATGGAACACATTGTGAATTTTGCTTTCCTGTGGAAGTTCTAGTTCATATGCCACCTCTCCCACCTTCCTGATTATTTTGTATGGTCCATAGAAGCGGGGTTTTAACTTCTCTGCTCCCTTCTTCTTAAGTGAGGATTGTCTGTAAGGTTGGAGCCTTAAGTAGACCAAATCCCCTACCTCAAAGCTCCGCTCAATCCTGTGTTTGTCGGCATACAACTTCTGTTGATTCTGGGCTGTTTGTAAATTCTCTTTCAATATTTTCAGAATGTCTTGACTGTCCTGTATTCAATCCTTAGCCTTAGGAGCCCTACTATCTCCAAATGCCAAATCTGCATAGTCCAAGGCCTCCTAACCATATAATGCCTTAAAATGAGTCATCCTAATAGACATGTGACAGGTAGTATTGTAGAAATACTCCCCCAGGTGTAGCCATTTGATCTAGGTTCGTTGCTGCCCTACTACATAGTTCCTTAAATATCCTTCGATCCACTTGTTGACTATTTCCGTTTGTCCATCACTCTGGGGATGATAACTCGTACTAGTAGCCAGTTCAATCCCCACCAATCTGAACAGTTCCTGCTAGAAGGCACCCGTGAATCTGCTATCCCGATCACTGGCAATGGTCTTAGGTAACCCGTGTAACCTGAAGACCTCCCTGAAGAATAACTCAACTACTTGAGCTGCCGAGTAGTCTGATGATATTGAAAAGAAATGTGCAAACTTGGTCAGTCTGTCAACTACGACATATAAACAATCTCTCCCTTGGACTTTGGGCAATCCTGAAATAAAATCCATGGAGATGCTTTCCCACTTCTGTTCTGGAATCGGTAGTGGCTGGAGTAACCCTGCTAGGTGGGTGTTCTCAATCTTGTTCTGCTGACAGATGCTACATTCTCGGACATGCTGCATAATTTCCCCCTTAAGGCCCTTCCATGAGAACCTCTCTCGGATCTGCCTGTAGGTCTTTAAGAAACCTTGATGCCCTGATAAAGGAGAATGATGGGCTGCCTGAATGTATCTTTTTCCTCAATGTGGATTCTGGAACGAGGTATATCCTGTTTTTGTAATAGATGATGTCATCAACAATCCTGTACCTGTCATCCTGAATTTGCCCGTCCAATAGTTCGCAAGCGAATTTATTTTTGGAGTATTCTACTAAGAGAAGTGCCCTCCAATCTGTGGATATACTGCTGAGAGATAATGGGGTGGGACGCCTAGATAATGCATCAGCTTCTACATTATTCTTACCTTTTACATACTCGATCTCGAAATTATAGGCTTGTACTTTGCTGACCCATTTCTGCTGTCGCTCATTCAGTTCCTTCTGCTCCAGGAAATACTTGAGGCTGTTATGATCGGTTTTGATTTTGAACTTATTTCCCACCAGGTACTGTCTGAATTTTGTGAGAGCATGTAAGATGGCTAGCATATCTTTGTCATATATGGAGTAATGGCGCTCGTAGCTCTTCAATTTACGGCTCTCGAATGCAATAGGGTGATGGTTTTGCATCAACACTGCTCCTAACCCTTCCCCTGAGGCATCACATTCTACTACAAAGGGTTGTGAGAAGTCTGGTAATGCTAAAACTGGACAGGAACTCATAATAACCTTTATCTCCTCGAAAGTTTTCTGTGCTAAGTTTGTCCAAGTGAATGCTCCCTTCTTTGTGAGATCCGTGAGGGGTACTGCAAATTGGGAGAATCCCTTAACGTACCGTCGGTAATAAGTGCACAGACCCAAGAACCCTCTCAATTCTGTAACTGTTTTTGGCGCGGGCCAATCTTTGATAGCTCGAATTTTCTCCATATCAACCTGTACTCCTTCTGCATTGATTATGTGTCCTAAGTACAGCATTTCCTTCATGCCAAACTCACACTTGGACATTTTCGCATAAAGCGAATGTTCTTCTAAAATACTCAGTACTTCGTCCAGGTGTTTCAGATGTTCTTCCCATGTTTTGCTGTAAATCAGGATGTCATCATAGAATACTAGCAAAAACTTACATAGCTGTGCTTTGAAGGTGTGGTTCATGCATGACTGGAAAGTGGCTGGAGCATTGGTAAGTCCAAAGGGCATGACCAAAAACTCATAGTGACCATAGTGACAGCGAAAAGTTGTTTTGGCGATGTCTTGGTCCCTTACCCTGATTTGATGGTATCCCGAGCGAAGATCAATCTTGGAGAAGTATTTAGCTCCCCGAAGCTCATCCATGAGTTCATCAATTCTGGGAATGGGATACCTGTTCTTAATGGTCTTCTTGTTGAGTGCTCGATAATCGATGCACATTCGCAGTGTACCGTCCTTCTTTTTGACCAATACTACTGAGGATGCGAAGGGGCTAGAACTGGGCCAAATATATCCAAGCTCCAGTAATTCTTTGATTGTTTTCTCAATCTCATCCTTGTATCTTTTGGGATGCCTGTAAGGAGTGGTGATGACTGCTTGTGTCCCCTCCTCTAGCTCGATGATGTGTTCAAAACCTCGGTCTGGCGATCTACCTGATGGAAGGTCACTAAAAACCTTTTCATGTTTCTGTAGCAAGGTTTGAATGTCACTTGGGTGTTGTGTGCTAGTCTCTGGGGGTTTCCTAAAGGTGACCAAACATTCTGCAACCCATTCTATATCATCCTGTCGGAGTACTGCCTCCATTCTCTGAGATGAGACCGGTTTTGGGGGATAAGTGTTCATGCCCCTCAAAACTACCCGTTTGCCGTCTGGCCCCTGGAATTCCATTTCCATCGCCCTGTAGTCTGTAGTGTATTTCCCTATAGAATAAAGCCACTAAACACCCAATACTACATGAGTATCCGATACATCCAGTACATAGAAAGAATCTGTCATCTGATAGTTACCTAAGGTGACATTCAGTTTTGGAACCCAGCAGTTGCACTCCATGCTGGAGTTCCCGGCTACTGCTACAGTGAATCCTTCGATCTTTTCGGTCTGAATACCCCTCTTGGCTACCCAAGCGGAGTCAATGAAATTGTGGGTGGCTCCCCCATCAATCAATACTCCGACTCTGTGACCCTGTACTACTCCCCTGACCCTGAGAGTATGGAATCTTGGGACTCCAGATAATGTAGCAATGACTCCCTCTGGTGTATCACCCTGGTGTGATTCCTCCTCAGCTGCCCGTAGTTCTTCTGTGGCTTCCTGCTCATAGTCATCCTCATCACTGTCCAAATATACCTCAATGTAGTGAGCCTTTGCCTTCCCTGCACACCTGTGTCATGGTACCCATGGTTCCTGACAAGTGAAGCATAGTTTCTTCCTTCTCAAATCTTTCCTAGTGTCCTCGTCTCACCATGTTTTCTTGGGAACATCCTGTTGGAAAGGATGTTCCGCCAATAATCTGTTGATTGCATTGAGTACCTCTTTTTGCCCTTTGGCCAAGTCTTGCAATGCAGAGACTAAGCTGTGAAACTCCATCCTATCCTCTTCTTCTCCCGTTCCTTTTCCCCTATCCGAGTGTATACCTGTTTGTTCCATATCTGAATTGGTATCTTCTAGTTGGATATCCTCAAACTCCCCTGTGTATCTACTCTTCCTCCTCCTATAGGTTACAAAAGGGTCTCCTTCTGTATTCATCTAAGTTTCATTTCTTAAGCCCACAGCTGGCCAAGAAGATAGCTCTGATCCCACTTTAATATCCCAAATCCCGATATTTTCTATTTCTAAGCAAATATGCTGATACAACTAGGCATGCAAACTGCCATGTAAAAATTCCTATTTTATAGCAAAAATTAGGGTTAGGGTTTGTGAGATAGAATGAACACTTACCACTGATAAGCCGGCTAAACTACTCCTGAGAGAGTATGCAAGCATCAAGAACTGAATCGGAGATGGACAGATATCTTCTACATCCGGCGAAACCCCAACAGCAAGAACCCAGATCAAATAAGGGTGACGTTTTCAGTGAAGGAGGTGTCCAATGAAGATGCCGATTTGCAGGACTGATAGCCTTCCCGTGCCGGAGAGAATGCCTGGTACATGCGGAAATTCTGAGGTCTCTAGGCAGGCTAGCGAATTGTTCCAGAGAGGCAGCTGCTCACGCCCCCTTGATCCCGAAATCGCTAATAACTGCTCCGGATGAGCACGGTCGGATCTGATAATCACCGGATGTCGGAGTAAGATGCTGATGATGAGAATGGTGCCTGAGTTTCGAAGTAAAACTAAGATCTGAAGACCCAGCAACTGATTAGGGCTTTCCGACTAAAAACCCCCCTTTCGGCTGCACACGTATTCCTGCAACAATCTATCCCGTATACTGGATAACTATGAATGAATGTAAGAGCAAATGGTGAACCTGTATGGCTTACCCTGAATGAGACTAGGGCAGATGTTTCACTGCCGAAACCCCATTAGCTGAAGACTCCGTCTCCAACCCCAACTACTGTGCAGCACGCTGTGCTGCTATCCAAGAGCTCCCAAAATAATAATCCTCCAAAAAAGTGAAGTCTCCTTTCGCTTTATCCTCCTTTTATAACTTTCAACTGCGAAAACCCTAATCTTTGACCTAATTAGGTCATTTTATCTTCTAATTTGCAGTTGACTTGCATGCATGCAGATGGAGGCTTAATGAGTGCATGCATCATTAAATAATGCTTGGATGGCATGCACGAAGGTGGCCTTTGGCCCCGGTGGCCCTTCTTGACCTAATGATGATGCCCTAGATTTTCTATGGATGGCATCAGTCCTTGGTTGATACCCTAACTGTCAGTAACCGCTCGAACCCACAGGAATCACATAGGTTAGCGGTTTTGGGCCTCAAGGCCTAATCGGAAGAGGACATTACACCTCCACTCAAATTTTGAAAGAAATACTGCTCCAATAATTAAGGAAGAGGCAAAGGTAAAAGCGGATAAGTCAAAATGCTTCAATAGCGAGTTCAACTCTGCAAATTGGGTGTTCTATCGGGCATAGCTCCAAGTGGGATGAGATCTTGCGGCTTATTGAAAAAAATGAAAGTGGCACTTTTAACAAAAGGAGTTAATCCTTTAGATGTAACGGCAGATGGACAGAATGCTCTTCAAATCTCCAGAAGACTTACTAGAGCTATTGATTACAATAGCAATAATAGAAGCAGGTAAGGAAACTCCAAAGGACATGCTATGCATTGAAATTTTCAAACAGGCAGCTGCCCGGTTTATATTTTACGATCTCTTGGAGCTGTTGTTGAAAACTTATCCCCAACTAGCAGTTGATTACACCGTTGATGGATCTCACATCCAAAATCTCGGAGTTAAATTTTTGAGAACGTTGATCCCCTGATCATCGGCGTCTCTGGGTATACTGGCGCAGCTAGAGGTCAAAGTTCACGTGGATCCTGAAGCTTCAAGTGTGGGTCCGATATGGTAAAAATCGCCATTTTCGATTTCCCGAAGTTGCCGGCAGCATCACTCCACAACCCACGCTCCATTCGACAGTCAACTCGTGATCTTTGGATATATGGACCGGTATATCATCTCCACGTTTCAGCCAAGCGCTGGGAGGATTTTTCCCCAGAGTTAATAAAGAAAAAATCATGTTGAGTTTTTGGACATGTTGGGCTTCTTTGTCGTAGTTTAGTGTTTTCATGGGTTATAGACCAAGCCAGCATAGAGGGCTAACAATCTAGCACGTTGGGCAAGCATTTGCAGCTGCCAAGTTGCTTGTCGTCGTTATGTTCTTGGAGGTTTGGGAGTAATGGAAAGTAGTCAGTTATGCTTCCATTCTCCTTGCCTCTGATTATGGAACGGACCAGCTTAGTCTCTCTTCTGCGAAACACAAAGCTTTTATGAGTCCCCTTCTGACTCCATTTACCCTCCTGGTACTGGAACTGGCCTTCCCTCGAGGACTGATCCTCCTTTCCCTTCCTGCCCATGAATTCGACTCATTTTCCTTTTTTGCTACCCGTGTTTCTCTAAGGCAGCCTCTTCAGATCACCTTGCCCTCAGCCGCACTTGCCTTAGAGATCCTAACTTAGGGAAACCCCCCTTGAGCTGGAGAAGAGCCAGCCTGAAACGAGGAGAGAGGGGTGTGGTGACATTGGCCTCTCGAGAGAGAGTTGTCGCTGGGCCGGTGCGCCCGCAGTCTGGGCTTTCAGCACTCGCGTCCCAGTTTCAGGCGACAACACGGTCAATGTTGTTCACTTGCTTTTGTACTTAGTACAAACCACTTCATCATTTTACTGTATAGGAAATGCATTAGTGATTGTTCATATTGCATTCTTCAATACCGTACATCACCTTTAGGTCTTTTCAATGTGTGTACATCATCATCATCATCAATGTGTACATCATCATCGTCAATGTGTGCATCAACATCTTTTATAAGCCACCATCAAAGTGTGGGAATGCTTCACATCATCACTTGTCTGTGCATGTCAACTTTGTATGTGTTTTAGGACAGACTACATACATCAATGCTATTGTATACTCATCATCTTATCAAAGCAAAATCACTAATCATCATGGCTTATATCATCTTGTTACTTCACTATGTATTGTAAAGATGCCACTATACTATACTGTACTATATATGTAACTTACTATATACTCATGTATTTGTGCACTTCACTGTATTTCACTTTCATCACTGTAAAAGTTGTAAGTGTGTATCAAACTAGGGTATGGAAATGGAGAGCATCATCATGGTATGTGCACTAGCATTGGACACAAGTAACTTTGCCAACTATCTGCCTTGACTGGTGCATTAGGGAATTCATATACAGTGATCTTACCTCCAACTTGAAGATGTCCTACACCACAAAATTCTGGGTTGTTTGTGCTAATTAAACCCTTGGAAAGATTCGACACTCAGGTAATTAGATCATCAAGATCCTTGAACTTCGAAGCTCCCTCGGTCTGTAAACTTTGGGCCTACTTCCACATTTAGGGTTTTTAAAAACTCCTTATATACTGTTGTTGCTCTGAGGTTTCCTCAGTGGAATCCTTGTTGTGCTGCCTCCGAATTTTAGTCAAGTTCATCCTTCAATTTTTGATTTTATCCCTCAAAAGGTATTTGTTGGTCCCCACCGAGGTCTGTTACTTAACAAGGATAAACAGTAAAAGAACAAGAGAAAATGGAACTTCTAGGCTGCAAAAATCAGGTGTTCTACTGCTGCTGCCACGTCACTTTATGCATGGACTGTGAGCTTCAAAGATATTTCGAGACTAGGGCTGTCATGCCTTACCAATTACAGTTGTCATCCTCGAACTGTTTTGTTGCAAAAATCGAACTACTGTAAGGTCAATTTGAGACTAGTGTACTTGTGGAAACCCTTCGCACTTCAAGCTCGGAACTGGTGGTGGAGGATAGTCAACAAAATGTATAGAAATCAACCCCCCAAAAAAATTACCACACATGTGATCTTCTTCTGCTAAACCCATGGCACTGAGGCAGCCTCAATGCACGATTTTTCCTTAGTCCACTAGCGAGCTTCTTCACCTTATTCCACAAGAAAAGAAAATCACAGAGTTGTCTCTCTTTCACTTATTCATTGGTTTTGTTTTAATGTTGACTTGTGTTTATATACACATTAAACATGTGTCCACTTCCTCAAATAGAGGCTGACTTCAACAAGGTAAGATGGTAAGGATTTTATTTTAAATATTTAATTTGAATTTTATTTTTGACTTCAATTTGTCATTTTTATTTTCGACTTTAAATAAAACTTCTTACCACTTCAAATGGTCAACCTTGGTGTCATTAGGGCTTGTTTGTATGCCTTTGCCACATCATTAAAGTTCATAGGGTGTCCACCATAGCATCAACACCAAGGGTGTTATAGGTGTCCAAGTTTCCAATCACCATCATATGCGTGTGGGTGCCTTCATCTTCCTTATGCCCTACGGCCATCCCCAAGGGTTCCAAGACCCCAAATGCCCACATCATCTTCATTTATTCAAGGCCATTAAACCATCTAGTGTATGGGTCAAAAGGCTTCTTCAAGGCCCTCTTTATCAAGCAGAAGGCTTCATGGGCATCTTCATCCACCTCAACCACACCAGGAGACCTCCGGCATCCGTCATGACATTACCTGTGGGGTTGCTAGGCCTTCTCCCAGGGTATCATGACACCATTAGAGCATGAATGACCACATAATGAGTCATTAATGCTTCTCCAACCCATCTAGGGATTCGTCATCGTCCACAAGAGCTTCAACACCATCTCTAGGGTCTGTTACCTTCCAGCTTGTAGGGGTAACTTTGAGGCTTTTAGGCTAGACTATAAGGTTGTGGTGTAGAAGGAAGCCTGATTGAAAGGACTGCCTTCCATATATCTATAAAGACGAAGGGAGCAGCTATGAATGAAGATGGAAAACTATGCAGTGAGTGGAAGGTGGCATCATTCAGAGATGCAGAGGGGTCACATAGCTTCATATAGTATGGAAAGAAGGTGTTTCGATGTAGAGAAAAATTAATGACAAATAGCACACTATTTGTTGCTTGCATTCATAGGTGAAGTGAGCTTGGGTCAAAATTATGCAATGGCAGAGATGGGAATAAGTGATGCCACAGATCGCTGGGCACTTCAGCATAGCATTTTCTGAGTCAAAACAGTTTTCACTTTCTTAGCTGGCGAGCTCCTTTGTTTGAAAGAGGAATTCGAGCACATACCCTAAGCTAAAGATTATGGTTATGTTGTACTTGATGTTCAAAAGCTTTTTATGGACACTGTAAATGAGTTATGCCTTTCAAGGTTTTTGGTCTTGCTACTACAGTTTATTTCTCAGAAGCATAAGCCAATTAGAGGAAGGGCTATTGAAATGCTTATAAAGTACATTTGAAGCTATCCTTGCAAGAGCTCATAGACTGTAGGTGGGTGTTATATATGTCCAGCTCCTGGTTCTAAAGGTTTAAAAAACCCTGGTTTGCATTTCATGTGATTCTCCTCAACCAACATCCTCCAGAATTTTTAATTTTCAAAACTTTTACAAGGGAGAAATGCAATCTGTATCATAAGTCGATGAAATTATCAGTGCATCTCAAGAATTATCAAATAGCCTACGGCAGTTTGAATTAGAGGTGCCATTTTTGCATATGGTACAAGGTGCTTCAAGGTACAAACCCACTCTGTAAGGGGTCCAAGGCACTGTAGGTGGGACTTGGTGGCATCAATGACAACCTGTGGGGCCACTGCAAGTCCATGTTGGCATCAATGACAATTTCATCAATAATGTCCCCCTTTGTCATTGATGACAACAACTCATGCTCCCCCTATGAGCATGCTCCCCTTTTGTCTTCATCTCTCCCCCTTTGGCATCAATGGAAAAGAGTGTCCACATATTTGTATCTAAAATCATTGATCACTGCTCATTGATCAGTGATTTCAGATCCATCTACCATCCCCTTCCTTCATTCCTTTTCTTCCCTAAGCAAGTTTGTAAGTCTTTGTGACCCATTCTTCAAGGGTTTAAAGGCGTTTCTTTTTCTTTTAAGCATTGTAAGTAATCATAAATAAAAAGCAGGTGGGATACACAGCGCCCACAGTCCATCCTCCTTGGGGGGTCTCGCAGTTCTTCTTATGATTTGTCTTTTTCTAATATTTTATTTTTACAACACATGCACACAATCCGCCTTCACGGGATGTATTCTTTGCTTAGTTAGTTTTAGTTTTCTTTCTTTCATTTTTGGACAAAGTAACGAACACTAACCCGACATTGATCTACCGTGGAAAAGATATTTCTTTCCGTAGTAATTAGTCTCGCCAGTTTTACCTTTTTCATTTTACAATATCAATTTGGAATAAAACAATTTTCCATTCTGGTGTATGCTCTTGCCCATCGCATGTTCGCCCCGAGCTTTGGGATAATCAAAAGCAGGAATGCGCATTGATTGATTTTTCACATCTAACTAAGCAAACTCACATTAATAAAAGCGAATTCCCCAAAACATTACAGAAATCCAGCGTAACGACCTTGAGAAATAGTGGGAAAATTCTTCAGGGAAAGTGGAAACAACTAGAAAGCGACCGTGGGGTCCCGTTAGGCTACATCCTTGTTGGTGTAGTGTTGAACCCCCCCCCCACGACTCCATATAACCCACATTTTCCCTTGCAGAGTCACTCTTCTCAGAATCTAGACATATTCTCAGTACTTAACAGTATATTGAGAATCCCCTTCCCCATAACTTAATTAATCTTTAACAACTTTAAAACTGACCAAGGCTCCACTTGCAATACATTTACAGCTTTCAGCAGCATTAGACTCCATTCGACACTGGCACTATCTTCAATTTCATATTTTTCTTTCAGGTCATTTATGTTATAAATTTCCATATCTATTTTCATGCTGCTGTTATATTAATTTTACTTGCAAGTAGCTTGTTTCAGTATTGATTTATCAAAACTCCTAACAAAAACAATTCATTCATAACTAATAAAAGTAAGAGCCTTAGCAACTCTTTCATAAGGACTACCCCCCTTGGTTCAGTTATGAGTGGCCTAAACGGAGGAGTCAAGATCATGTTACAACACCTAACTCGAGACTTTCCCCCAAGGACGCACTTAGCAGCTTGAAGATTTCTGCTGCGCTAACCCCCCAGATGCATGAAAGGCGGCAACATGTAACATATATGATCTGCTGCTCTGCTGAAATGAACCAGGTCATCACCGAAAGCATCTCAATGGACTTCTAAATCTCAGTCTTGGCAAGGAAAATCTGATGAACAAGGCTCTGGAATGGCTGAAGCTGTAATGATCCATGCTAATACCCCATGTGAAAAGTAGCTCGAAATAGAAAAAGAGGTAAGTCTGTATGCTGCATCATGGTAGTCCAGCGGCAAATGTATATGTGATAACAGGTATGAACATGCATTTATTAAAAAAGAGGCCCAAAAATGGTCCTAATGAACTGTGGAACCTTCTGAGCACTGATAATGAACAACTGGCTTGTTCATGACTTCAGAGGCTCACTGGAAATCCCCTAAATGCAACTTAGTTGATAACAAACCTCAATGGTAAAACATGCATCAAAATATGCAAAAGGCCTTCAAATACATGGAAAGGTACCCTAAAAGTGCTATATCCATCAAAACAAAATATGTAATAACTCCACCACATAAGAAAACACTCCAAATATGTAGCCACTGCCTTGTAATATGTAGAGATCATCCAAACATGAAAATTTAATATGGACCAGTGGATCTCCACCTAGTAACCAGTAGTACTCGAAGTCCTGGATTTAGCCATGAATAATGAACCAAGTGCTGTTAGGGCAAGATAGAACAAGGAAATGGTCTCCAAGAAAATAATGCCTCCAAAATGGCAGAATGAACCATGCATTTTCAAGCAATAACAGATCCCCAAGGTATATTTTTATAAAAAAACATCATGGCACACTTGATTCCTGAATGTGGGACAGATGCCACACTCAGACACCAAGCCACAGATAGGAGGGTCATAGTGAGTTGACATTTAGTGAGAGGAATATTGTGTGGTGGCATTGATGATTGAACTGCCTGGCTTGTGCATGTATGAATAACCTCCATATAAATGAGAAAATGGATTGTTTTGAGTTATTGTGGGCAAAACTGTGTTTATGCTTTGGATATGCCTCTTCTTCTAACTTTCATACTGCTGTATGATTTTCCTGGTTCATGTGTGCACTGTTCTTGATTTTTTCCCTTTTCCTTCTTTTGTTTGGAATCTAATGGCAGGTTCTGACAAAGCAGAGGATTCTCCATGGGGAAATTACTCCATACCTCCTGGCAATCCCTCTACAGAGGACAAGGACTTGCTTCCAGAGATTTGGGCCTTGGGATTTAGGAATCCTTGGCGTTGCAGCTTTGACTCACTGAAGCCAACATATTTTCTCTGTGCAGATGTCGGCCAGGTGTGACACATCACGACCTTGTCTTTCATTACATGCTTTAAGGATTGCTCATAAATTTCTAAAAGTATTTCTTAAGTTAAGAAAGTAACATCGGTTCTGAATCTGAAATGATACAAGGGTTACTAAAGGTGGGTTTGTGTTGTCTTTCTGGCAGAAATCCAATGTGCATTTGACATTCCAATTTTGAAATGGAAGACGTCCTTCTGACCTAAATTTGAAAGAAAAGGGTTACCCTTCATATTACAAGTTTGTGGTTTCAATTTTGTCCTAATTTGATTGCCGTGTTTAGTGCAAATGTAAAGGTTTATCAATTTAGTCAGCAAATTAAGTTACCAGTTGTTGAACTGACTTGAGCTGATTTCAATATGGACAACTACAATATTTTGGCAATGACCGTTGAAGTAATTAAATGCTAATGCATAACATGGGAATGAGTTATTAGCAAGCAACAGTCGTAGATTTAATAAAAGAACCTTTGAAAGTTACAAGAAGGGAAGCAAAATCCCCGTGGACAAAACATAAGTCCTATATGAGATTTTTCATAAACAAGTTGGCTAACCATTATCACATATGTGATTCATGAAAGAATTGGTCATTTCCTGATATATATTTCTCTCCCTCAACATGAATAATTCTGTACACAGTTGATCCTAGAAACTCACCTCCTTTAGAACATTCAAAGAAATCATGCATATCTAATTTAAAATCAGATCAACAGTCTTGTCCATAGTTTTTTTTGTCTGATAATGCTATGCAGCCTTTGACATCCAAGTCAGATGCCCACTTATTTCAATTCTTTAGCACTGTGTCCACTAAATCTGTAACTATTTTTCTTTGGATAAGAGAGAAAAAGTGCTCACTATCACTTTTCTCATTATAAACCATTCTATACTTGATTCAAGGGTTCTCACATTCTGATACTTCTTCTGTAAAATTTAAATCAATCTCTTGCCCCTGAAGGCCATCATCTATTCCTGTATTTCTCATCTTCTTCTTGCCAGATGAATGCATGGATTATTTATATTATCTTTATTTGTTATGTTTTTCTATCGTTGCTTGAAATCTTCCTTCCCTGCTCATATAACTTGTTTCTTGTACAATGGATAATTTACTTGATTGTTGATAGGTCTGTATATTTTTATCCAATTGTTTATTACCATGAATTACTAAGTCTATTCTTTAATTTAAAGCTATTTCAATTTGTTATGCACCAGAGAAATTGCAGTGTTCCAGCGAGGCTGAGGCTAGGGCAAGGGGTCAAATTTTTTTATTGTTCAGGCCAAAGTGGGTATTATTGTATGGATATTTGGTTTGGGGGCTGTTTACCCCTGGATTGGACATGGCCTGCCCCATTGGTTTCACTCTCAGAAGTACTTGGCTTAATGGGTTTATTGACTACCCCTTCTGTGTGATGGTTATCTCCACCATGCAGGGCTTTATGCCCATGGGTTGGTGCTCCAGGGATTCTTGGGGTGGCCCATTGGAGCACATGCCCATCTTAGTTATTAACTTATTTGACTTGTAGAGGTGCTTGCGCTTTGTAAAGGGCTGTTCTCCTCCTCGCACACCTTCTTGCACCCACTTGGAACTTTTCCAGTTTCCAGAGACCCTTCCTTTGATGCCTCCAGCATAGTGCCCCCTTCTTGTAGCTGTTGCGCACCAGTTGAGCCTACAGTTCCTTGGAGGGGGGCGTTGAGGGACTTTAAGAGCTTTGAGGTTAGATGGGGCATGACGGCCCCCCTTGGCTCACTACTTCGTCAAGTGAATCCATTTCTCTGATTATTTTAGCTCGTTTTTGTATAATTTAGGCTAAAATTCCCTTGTTTTGTAGAATCTACCCTAAAATTAATATTATTTTATTTTAGGACATGTAGGCTCAAATTAACTATTTGAGGATGGATTTGTATAAATAGACATCCTCCTCTCATTGTAAAATCATAAGACATGGGTTCTATTATGAGATTCTTCTTTTTTCTCTTTTTGTGATCTTCGGAAGCTGACGGTGAAATTGAGCAAAATAAAGGTTATGATCTTCAATGGGGTGAAGAAAACCACGGAATTTCGTTTCCTATTCAAGGGGGAGGAAATCGAGATCACTAGTACTTATACTTACTTGGGAGTGCAGTTCTCAGGTTCCTGCTTCAGTCCACGACCAGCTCTCCAACCTTGAATCAACAAGGGGTACGGGTCCTTAGCGCTTCTCGAGAGACATTGTTTTCGCCATCACTTCCAAGATGAACTTGTTGGACACCTTGATCCGTTCCACTATTTTATACAGATCAGAAAATTTGGGGACCCTGTCTACTCGAGTCGGATTGGGCCTCAGCTGAGAGAGTCCAAATCCTTCTTCTTCAGCGTATCACGCTCTATGTAAGCAGACAATGCCGCAACACATTATCCTAGCTGAGTTTGGGGCCCAACCCTTCTGCCTTGAGACGATCTGCAGATTGGTTTCTTTCTTGCATCGGATTCGAGGGTTTGTCGAATTGTCAAAAGGTCGAGACAGGTATCCTTATTTAGCCTATTGCTCTTCTGAGACCCTTGTCTTTTCTACTCACTCAAGCAGAGCCAAATGTTGGTTCACAGTGATTTCAGACCTTCTTACATCAGCAGGGATCCAGTTAGATCGTCTCCCCCCATTTCGGTATTCTCTGGATGCTCTCGACCACCTTCTACCTATTCGACAGGAGTTAAATAGGATCATCAGAGAAGACATTTACAAGCAGTTCATTCAGATTACATGGGTCAATCCTCTAGGCCAATGTCACCACACCCCTCTCTCCTCACTTTAGGTTGGCTCTTTTCCAACTCTAGGGGGGCTTCCCTAAGGTAGGATCGCTAAGGCAGGTGCAGCGAAGGGCAAGGTGATCTGAAGAGGTTGCCTTAGAGAAACATTTGTAACAAAAAAGGAAAAGGTATTTTGATTGATGGGAAGGACGGGAGGATCAGTCCTTGAGGGAAGACCAGTGTCTGTATCAAAAGGGAGAATGGAGTCAAAAGAGGACTCAGGGAGGCTTTGCGTTTCACACAAGTGAGATTAATCTAGTATGTTCTGTAATCAAAGATGTTGCCAACATCTTTGTACTATAGTTGGGTTACCTGAGGAGCTGCCGGTTGACAAACATGTCCAATGTTTGATTCCAGTGTATCAGTCGATCCGTCTTTATGTCTAGCCAATATTGGCTAGCCAGTTTTTCATTTGAATAATTTTGACCATGGCCCCGCGGGGTTTGTAATAAAATGTGCTAGCAGGGTGTTTTGAGTGGTTCGGTCTCCTAAGACGTAGAATCTCAACTAAAGTATTCCAGGGATTTTTTTTCCCTTGACAATTATGCTTTGCCTATAGCCGAGTATAATTGACGAGGTTTTCTCCCGCTTCCTCCAAAGTTGGAATGCCCGGTTTTGAATTCTGGGCCTTGGGGGGTTATTAGAGCCCAACTGAGTATATATAAACCTTCTAGGCATTGTTAGAATAGAGCATGGTCATGTCCTAAGTTATTAGGACCATTAAAAAATTTCCGAAATTTTTTTACCGGACGGGTTAAAAAATAATTTTTAAATTTTTAATTTTTTTTATTATTTCCCCAAGTTTTTTGATTAATTTTTCCATAAATTAATTGGAAAAATCTCATTTGTAATAAGTTAGTCATCCGGACTCCGTTTTCAATGATTGAAAGCTCTAACTTTAAGCCAAAAATCATTCTTGATCGGCCAGCCAGTCAGATCTGACTTTCAGATCCTCAATCAGACACATAATGCACATTTTCTCAAAAAAGTCATTTTTGGGGAAAAAATGGAGTTTTTATTAAAAAATGATTATTTTGGAGAAAAATAAAACTCTCCAAATTAATCCAAATTCAACGAAATAAAAGGCTAAATGACATCTCAATGGGCATTTATGATGATTGGAGTTATCATAACTCAGCTTCAGTCAGCATTCAGTGAGCAATAAAGATATATTCAGTTAACGAATTTGTCATCTCCAGCTAAACTCCCGAATTGGATGAAATGGAGACCACTCATTGGTTTGATGATTTGATCGAGGCAGGGACTGATGATAACATTATGATCTGACAGCAGTAGGCCCCTCCAGACCTAGCAGCAGCTCCTCCTTACCTAGCTCACGCCTCCCTTAGCCTGATCACGCCCCTCTCTCATGCTCACGCCCTCTCTCCTCATCAGGGGCATCATCACACGTGTGGGATGAATCTGGGCTTGGTTTTCATTGCCTAGGGTTGGAGTGGGGGCGCCTTGCCTAGGTGGAGCCCTCCCCTCACTCCCAGCTCATCTTCTTCAGGTTTGGTCTTTCAGTGGTGTGTCGGTCCGGTTAGGTCTGGTTTTCTAGTTTTAGGGTTTTGGGTTCTTCTTTTATTGTATAAATAGAGGCTCTTTCATCTTTATCAGGGTGGATGATTGATGTAAAGAACCTTTGGTGAAATATTGTAATGCTTGTTGCTCTTATGCAACCTATTTTGTAATAAAGAAAGGCTTTGGAGGCTCATGTTGTGTAGATCTTGGATGCATATGTTCCGGTTAATGAGGTGATATTGTTTTAGTTTCTTTACTTTTGCTAATTTGTGGGTATTAATACATGCTTTAGAGGGATTATAAAAGCATGTAAGAATAGGTATTTGTAGCTTTCAAGTTACCTATTTATTCCATTTACTTTCAAAAGTCTTAAAGAGCATTGTTTTATTCAGCTGTATTTCATGCTTTTGGGATTTGATTAGTGAATAGTACATCTTTTAACCCCCGTTTTGGCAAGTGTATAAGATTTTGTTTGCAAATTACTTCACCATACCAAGTAAAAGGTTGAGCTAAGTTGCATCTCCTTTTCTTGGAGCCAAGCGTATGTGTCTAGCAGCTGCATGCTAGTGGGATCCAAAGTGGTTTCAAGGATTCAAGATCCAAGTGGTTTATCTTCTCCATTCACCCTAAAGTTAAATTTTTTCATTATTTCACTTTATATTTGCAAGTAGAATTCTGATTTATAAAGCTAATCTTTTGCATCTGCTTGCTCTCATTTCTAGATCTAGGAAGTGTCAAATTTTTGCATTTTCTCTTAGATCTAGTTAGTGCTTGAAGCAGCACAAAGTTCCTATATTTTGTTTAAGTACTAAGTGTATTTTGGTAGTGTATTGTATTGTTTAACCCATCATTTTGCAGGAAAATAGCTCGCTGCTATTTCTCTTTCCGTGACAGGTTAAGCGGGAATGCTGGCAAAAAATCAAAGAAATAAGCTACAAGAAACATTCCTTTTTCCCCCTTCTTAATTCCCAATCTACAGGTTGCCTTGAAGACACTCTCAAGATCACAAAGGACTCCAAACTTCAAGCATTGTAACAAATTAATAAAAAGCAAGTGGGATTACGGCTCCCACACCCCTCCTCCCCCATTTGGGGGAAGCTTGTATCATCTCACAATTTTCGTGCTTTGCTTCACATTTTGCTAAAGTAGGATAGAATAGTTTCAATCATTAGAAGTTTGTTTTTCCCATTAAAGTAAAGTAGTTTTATTTATGTTTAGTTCATCATTCATAAAATATAAAAGTAAACATGTTGCTTTGTGTATTTACTTAAGCTAATGCAAATTTTGATTAACTTTTTTTGATATAGTTTTACTTACCCCCTTGCTTTCCCAATTAGGGCCCTAAAAATCCTGAAAGAGACTCTTGGGTAGATTAGATCTTTATTATTTTTCCATTAAGTGTTTAATCAATTAATTAATTAAGTCTCTTGAACTTGTCAGAATCCAAGTCAAGAGCACTCTCTATCGGAGAGCATTATTAGATTTGCACATCCTTGCATTAGGCATTTAGATTAGATAAGTCTCTTGAACCTCTATCATAAGACAAGGTCAAGAGCGCTCTCTATCGGAGAGTTTTAATTAATCTGCTTTAATAAAACTTGCAACACGCACCCCTTTAATTAATTAACTCCCTCCCCTCCTTGCCGGAGTATGCTCTGATCGATCTCAGATCGGAGTACCCAGAAACGACACTGGATCTTTAAACCCTGCAAGAATAACTTAATAAAACTTAACACCCCGTAACCAACGCACCGACGTTGTAGGGAATCTTCCAAAGTACTTCCTAGTAGAGGCGCCGAAATCCTGCTGTCTAAGCTTCTCAGCTAACTGGTCAATCTTCGCGATACCAGTCTGGGATACTGGGCGGACCTAACATGTCTTCAACGAAGGGAACTTAGATTATTCTCCCGGCATTTGACAAACCTTTGTTGACACCTAAATCAAGAGCACATAAAATCCTTAAAATTTACCAAGAGCATTAGCACAATCTAATACTCACTAGTTGGATTCCTAGACTTCTTGTTTTATTTGCGCATTTCATTATCATTGACTCCATAAGGCACTGGTCCTTGATTAATTTTGCATAATTATCCTATATTGATCAATTGTCTGTGGTTCATTATAAATGCTATCTCTGAATGCTTAATCAAAAGTCTGGAATTTATACTTATCTTTTAATCTCTTGTCACAACGTGGATTGCTCTTTCAATTTTGTGTCATATTCATAATAAGTAAACACCTTCAAATCTTAATAACTCCCAAGTAACATCCATCCGCCTCTGCAACCTTTAAAAAACACTTTAACAACTTAAGAGCCTTAGAAAACTCTTTTGTTAGGGACTACCCCCCTTGGCTTCGTTAGGAGTTAACCTAAACGGAGGAGTTAGGAGTAGGTGACAGTACCTAGCTCTGTGCTTTCCCCCAAGGTCACACCTCTCCCACTTTCCTAAGTGAGGAGACAACTTTCATTAGATTTCTGCTGCTGGTGTGCAATCGGCGGACAACAAAAGACAAGGAGAATGTAAGTATACTTGACTACTGTTCATTACTCCTAAGATCTTTAAAAAAACATAGCATCAACAAACAACTTGACAACTGCAAATGTTTTCCCAATGGACTAGAATATAGCCTTCTATGCTAGATTTACTCTACAGCTTGTAATCAAACCCGCAACCATGAAAGAGATGCCCAATATGTCCAAAAAACCCAACATGATTTTTCTGTATTCAGCTATGGGAAAAAATCCTCCCAACTTTTTCCATCCTTGTTACAATAAAAGAGCCATGCTCTTTATAAACCAAAAATAAGCTCTCATAAAAAGAAAAGAAAATAGAATAAAATAATAAAAGTGAATTAAAGATCCACCTTTTTATCCACTAACCCCTATGAAAAACTATGACTTCAACTAAAGAAAGACTGCCCCTTTAGAACCCATCCGTAGCAAAAGATTTAAAAAGTAGATTTTAGCATGTGGGCCACAAAGACAAAAAGGTCCGTGGCTTTAAAAATATTCAATAAACTCAAGTCCCACCGAGACATGGCCCGCTATGATAAGGCTCGAAGGGTAGACGCCCCCTGGGATAGGCTACCGCCCCTTGCGGGATTGGAGTCCGGGACATCTCGGCCCTTGCTAAGTCACAAGTTTCTGGTATATCTGGCTTGCGGGCTGTTGGATATACTTGGGGTTTATAGTGGCAGCTGGCGGCTTTGAACCTGGGCCTCGCCCAGGTAATCCCGACGAGTTACCGATTTCCCTAACCTAAAAAAATCCGTAATAAAAATATTCAATAAACGAAAATTGCCATTCCACTATCACGAAATGAATCCTTTGAAAACAAGTTCCTATGCAAATCGATGGTTAATGAAGATGGTGTATAATCGGTGTTTGCTAACTCCTCGTAGGACACAATCTGGCACTCGGCTGCTAACAAACGTGGAAACCGTAGGCAACATAAGAAGCCCTTTTCAACTCGTAATCAACTGCCAGCTCTTGACTATCTCACAGCTTGGAGCGTTGTGGCTGCTCCACGACTATTTCAAACTAACTAACATCCTCAGTAAGTGCATCGACTTGGGGTGATGGCTGCCAGCTCTCGAGTCCAAAACGGAGTTGAATGCACCAACAACCCATGATTAAATCACGTTTGGAGGGGTCATAATTTCACATATGGATTTGTTGGCGGTGGAAATATTTTGTAGTTTTCTCGGTAGCCAAAGAAGAAATCGTGGAGACTAGCAGAGATCTCAACAGTTGGGAAGAAATCCACTGATCATTTACAATAGAACTGCCAATGGAAACGTTGGTTGCTGCATCGGACTGAATTCTCTGCGTGCTCCGCTTTATTGATCACGACTTAGAAGGAGAATAATAGAGATGTTAAATACAATGATGGTTTTTGACACATACCTTCTTACCCACAGATGTACTCTCCCTCAAACTGTAAGTGCGCCCCTCCTACTTGACCATAGTCTGCCCATCACTGAGCTGGGTATTAACTCGTTCCACAAAGAGAAATATGGCAGCCATTCCTCAAACGCGCCTTCACACACCAATAAATTCTCAGATCTAAAATAAAATGTGACTCCAACGTTGACAATGAAGTGCAATTCAGAAATCTGAAGCGTTCTCGGTTCGTCGAAGAATGGCTCTTGCTTTTTTATGAGCAGCAGAATATTCTGAAAACAGTACTCTACTCACGTTTTGGCAAGTAGCGGAAGCAAACAACACTGATGGGTTTCCAAGACTGGGTTCAGGTAGATGAGTCACTTTGATTTGGGCACACGCCGGGTGAGCTTCTCAATATGACAGCGTGCGGTGTAAACTTCTAATTTGTCCAAAAAGAAAGCTTTCCATTGATAAGCACAACCGATCGATCCTCCACCTTTCTCCTCTGTTCTTTGTTGAAAGATCAAAATCAGAACATTCTTCATCACTGCTTCTTCCTGTATCATCTTCATCTGGAGAACTATCAGAATACAAATGTGAATCAGCTTTGTTCACTGAAATAATATGATTCAGTATGCCTTGGTCATCTTCGAAGACTTTGCTTTAAAAAGCTGAATAAAGCTCTGCTCCAATTTTCTCATTAACAGAATACCTTGTATTCTGAAGCGTTTTTACAAGGACTTCACCCACATCAGAATTCTTTCCTTCTTTTGCCTCTACTTCTGCATCTTCTTTATTTGGTTTGGAAAACTGAACCATACGATCATCGATGTTTATGTAAACAACATCTTTGTCATATAAGAGATCATCTAAATCTGACATTGGTGCATAAAATATCTTATCTTTTTCACGCAATCCCTTCTTTTTTGGTTGCTGAGGGTAAAGGGCATGGATCAGGTAAACTAGCAATGCCAGCAAGATGACAATCTCCAACACCTGCAATATGTACCTTTGTAATCCTTGCATTACTTCGATGAGAAATAATCCCAAACTCCTTTGATGTCCAAGTCTGAACCTGTCACTATACTCATATGAAACTGTGCTCTCATATGTTCTCTGCTAATCATTGATGGCTGACTAATAACAACCATGATGGAAAAGATATGAATGTTGAACAATCATTCCACTCTTCAGTTTGATCTATTCCAAGTATAAACCCTGAGATGTTGTCTTTATCCCTGTAATAAAATCTCTGTCTCACATTGATGCTAATACGATCATTATGCTCTTGATAACAGCGTTATAGTGGGGCCACATGCTACTATAGCAGAGACCTTAATCTCTTAAAAATGTAGATGCATTTTTGAGAGGTAACAGGGCCCACTATACTTTAGACAAGCAACTTTTTTATTATTTTTTTGCTCGACATTTATTATACTAGTTAACCTCTAAAGGCAAGTTCCCTAGTAAAAGCCTTTTGTGCTTCCAGATAATGACAGATACATGACCTTCTTGGGACAGTCTCTCCATGTTGCCCTGTGGGGAAAATGTTGAAAAATTATCTAGGAAGTGTTTGTCCACCTAGACTTGCCTTGGGGTGAACAAGGACACTTAAAAGTTGTGACTCCTAGTCTTGTGCATTTAATGAAGTGAGAAGCACTTTATAATTTTAAAGTGACTTTATTAAAAAGGCTAAGTTATGATTTTCCTAAGTTCACATTTAAATAAAGTTAAGTGAGTGATTAAATAGAAAGGGGTTGTTCTAACTTTATTAAATGACATGAGGTGCATTAAATGCCATTTAATTAATATTTAATGGAGCATTTAATGTGAACCCTTCATCTAATCTAATCTTTACCATTAGATTGACAAGGAAGTTACCATGAACAAAAAGGACTAGGGCAAGGCAAAAGTTCATTCATTGTGGTAATTTCCAAAAGAGATTTTAGGAGAGAGGAAGAGAAAGAGAGAGTGAGGGTTTGAAGAGTTTTTCAAAACCAGAAGAGAGAGAATTTAATTTTCAGCACACTTTGAGAAGACAAACTGGGCACAAAAATCGAGGAGTGAATTCAGCAGACAAGAGCACAAATTTCGAGGTTGCACAGATTTCGAGAATCATACGGTCAGTACAGATAGGGCATGTTTTTTGAGGCACCTGCATAGAATTTGAGGGCACGAATTTCAAGGTTTTCTGCATTTTTTTTAGCATTGTACATCAGTACAGAATTGGAACAATTTTCGAGGTGTACAGTTGTCAGATCGTACAGTACGGAATTGCATAGATTTTGAGGCAATCAAATCAGGTACATAAATTGAGGTGAAAGTATAGAATTTAATTATGTCCGTACAACATGTTTGTCAAGGTGAAATCAAGCACAAAAATCGAGGAAAATCTCAACAGTAAAGGGTTTGGTTTTCGATAAGGAAATTCGATAAGTATTGTTGTTTGATTTATGTATTTTACTGAAGAAATAATAAAGCTCTCTCTCTCAGAAACAAGTTTTCCCTTAGGGGTTAAATCCTGGACCATTGGTCAAAAACTACTGTGTTATTTTCATGTGTGTTTGGTTGACTGAAATTTTCTGAGTTTGAAATTTTGGTTGGAAAAGTAAATTTCTGAATTCTTTGATTTAGAAAAAGAATCTCGTGTTTCAAGTTCAGTCAAATTTTGATTAAAATTTGTGCATAGAGGGTTTGGGCATTAAACTATGCAAAGAAGCCAAAAGGCTTGAAATCGGGTTGGGATTTGTGAAAAGCTTTAATGGTATTAGAGCGCATTAAAGATTTAGAATTTTAAACATTCAGAAAACTGGGGTTTGGAGAAAAGAAAGTCTTGAACAACTTGCTTGAAGTTACAGGTTGCAGTCATGGTGTTTGGTTTTAGAGTTGAAGATACATTAGAAGGGGCTGCAAATTTTAGCCCATGGAAGGCTAGGATTAGTTTGATATTTGAAGAAAATGAACTATGGGATATAGTTCATAGTACAACAACAAATCTTGTAGTAGTACCTGCTAATGCAACAGATAAGACAGCTTTTATCCCTCGATGGATGTGAAGGCAAAAAGGGTTATTCTTGATGCCGTGAAGGATCATTTGATCCCTCACATTTCAGCAAAAGATCATGCATTTCAGATGTGGACAGCTTTAACAAATCTTTACCAAAGTTCAAATGAAAATTGGAAGATGGTATTGAGAGAAAAGTTGAAGAGTGTGCACATGGGTAAAGGGGAAGGCATGGCCTCATATCTTACCAAGATCACACAGGTAAGAGATGAGCTTGCAGCTGTAGGTGAGGTGATAGGGAATGCTGAGATGGTGCGTACAACACTAAATGGTGTGACTTAGCAGTGGACCGTGTTTGTGCAAACTATCATTGGTAGGGAGAACATGCCCACATGGGATTGATTGTGGGATGATCTCACATAGGAGGAGACACGGAGAGGTTACTTACAGGGAAGTCCATCACATCACAAGGATGATGAGGAGAATGTTGCATTAGCAGCGAAGGGCAAGAAGAAGAAGAAGTTCAAGAAAGGTTCCAAGGATGGGGCCAAACCGCATGATGGGGAGAAGAAGGACATGAGCAAAGTGAAATGTTTTGCATGTCAGAAGATGGGACACTATGCTAGACAATGTCCTAACAAGAAGAAGAAGAAACAACAAATTGAAGCTACAACAAAGATTGATGAGTTTGCAGCGAGATTTGAGAGAGACTTTTCTCTCTTTGCAGGTGTTAGTGTTGAGAGAGCATATTCTATCACCAGCAGGGACTTTCAGGACCACATGGAGCATTCCATGATTGTTGGGCTTTCGTTGAGTGCTACTACTACTTCCTCCACTTGGTACATTGGTAGTGGAGCTTCCAGTCATATGGCAGGTGATCGTGATATGTTTTCAAATATGTCAGAGATAGACTTGGAGATGGAGGTTGTATTGGGAGATGATTCAGTGGTGAGAGCAGTTGGGCGAGGGACTGTCCGTTTTGAGAGGGAGTCCATGCAACCTATGTTTCTGAGGGATGTGTTGTATGTCCCTGGGCTAAAGAAGAACCTTGTTTCATTTTCCATGATTGAGGATAGAGGCTTCGATGTATATTTCTTTGATGGAAAAGTTCACATCTTTCCCAAGGCAGTAGGTCCATCAATTCACGGGTGATTGGAGTCAGATGCGGGAAACTGTACAAGCTTCTTTTCTAGCCACATCATGCACTATCACACACTCAGAGTAGTAGTGAGTTGTGTGAACTATTGCACAGGAGGATGGCCCATCTTCACCATCCAGCTTTGAGGATGCTGAGAGATATGACGACAGGTATGCATGAGTTCAGCACAGAGTCGAGTGGTGTGTGTAGAGGGTGTGCTTTGGGAAAGTACACCAAGACTGCTTTTCCAAGCAGTGATTCCATATTAGAGGGAGTGCTTCAGTTGATACATTGAGATCTGTGTGGTCCCATGTCATCTACCTCTTTGACAGGATACGAGTATTATGTCACATTCATCGATGACTTTTTCAGGAAGACCTGGATCTATTTCCTTAGAAGCAAGAGATCAGAGGAAGTCTTGCTTCGGTTCTAAGAGTTCAAAGCTCTTGTGGAGAACCAGACAGGAAAGAAGATCAAGGTACTCCGGTCAGACAATGGGGGTGAGTATACCTCCCATGCTTTCAATGAGTATTGTCGGCAAGAGGGGATCAAGAGGCAGTTGACAGTTCCTTACACTCCACAGCAGAATGGAGTGGCTGAAAGGAAGAACCGTTCTATAATGGGTGCAGCTAGAGTCGTGCTACATGATCAGAGTCTTCATTTCTTTCTATGGGAAGAGGCCTGTAGTACTGCTGTTTATGTTTTGAACAGAAGTCGGCACCGTGCATTGGGGTGCAAAACTTTTGAGGAGATGTTTACAGGGAAAGTGCCTGAGATAGGTCACTTTCGGATTTTTGGTTGCCTTACATACTCTCATATCCCTTCTGAGAAGAGGATAAAGTTGGAGGCTACAGGTGAGCAAGGTATCTTTGTTGGTTATGATGAGACATCGAAGGCTTTTCGCATATACATTCCTACGCATAGGAAAGTTGTGGTGAGAAGGGAGGTGAAGTTTGAGGAGGAGAAAGCCTTCAGGAGGTCTCTAGATTCCGAGATGGAAGATCAGCAGAGTACTACACAGGTGACAGCTCAGAGTTCAGCGAGTCAGAGTACAGGGTCACCGGTTTCAGGGGTGACTGGGTCACAGGTTACAGGTTCTTCAGTTACAAGGGCTCAATCTACAAGTACTTCTGGTACAGGGACAGGTTCATGGATCACAGGTTCACAGGTGACACCTTTAGGTGATTCTAGTTCTAGTGGTACAGGTTCAGGTTCACCAAGGACAAGTTCTCAAGTTGTTGGTACTTCTTCAAGGAGACAGATGTCTGATGAGGAGGTAGAGAAGAGTCTAAGACAGGATGCTTCCTCCAGGAAGAGAAAGCCAAGTTGGCCTAAGGAGTAGATGAAGGAAGCAGAGGAGTCAGTTGGACCACCCAAGAGGGAGGTCAAAGAGAGTAGGTCACCTGAGAGGTTTTCCAACTATATGGCACAGGTGACTAGCTTGCATGACACCGTTCCTAATACTTATGAGGAGGCTTCTTTACACCAAGTTTGGAGAGATGCCATGATGGAAGAGTACAACTCCATCATGAAGAATGGGGTGTGGGAAGTGGTTTCGAGACCAGAGGGGAAGTCAATTGTGACTTCCAAGTGGCTTTACAAGATAAAGCATGCTGCAGATAGAAGTATTGAGAAGTTCAAAGCTCAGTTTGTTGCACATGGGTTCTCACAGGTCGAGGGAGTTGACCATGATGAGACATTTGCACTAGTGGCCATATTTTTTTCGTTTAGAGCAGTGATCTCCGTCGTGGCAGAGATGGGTTGGAAGATCCATCAAATGGATGTGAAAACCGTTTTTCTTAACGGTTTTCCACAAGAGGAGTTGTATCTGGAGCAGCCACAGGGCTTTGAGGTATGTGAGAGAGATTCTCATATTTGCAAGCTGAAAAAGGCCTTGTATGGTTTGAAGCAAGCCCCTCAAGCTTGGTATTCCAGGATCGATTCCTACTTGCTTTCGATTGGGTTTCAGAAGAGTGAAACGGATCCCAACCTATACTACATTGTGGTTGGTGGTGTTCCACTTATTCTTCTGTTGTATGTTGATGACTTGTTCATTGCTGGGAGAGCACCTGATTGATGCATGCAAGAAGGATCTTGCTTCAGAGTTCGAGATGACAAACCTTGGACTGATGCATTACTATTTGGGGATGGAGGTTTGGCAGGAGGATGGACATGTTTTCTTGGGGCAAGGAAAATATGCTGCAGATGTTCTGAAGAGATTTTAGATGACTGATTGCAGACCTATGTCTACACCCATGATCACCAACTGGGTAAAGCTTCATGCTTCAAAGGGAGAGTTGGTGGACCCTACTTTATATCGTCAGTTGATTGGTTCGTTGATGTATCTGGTCAACACCAGATCAAATATGAGTTCTGTAGTGAACACTCTTGGTCAGTTCATGGTGGAGCCCAGGAGAGTGCATTGGACTACTACAAAACACAGGAGACATCTTGCAGGTACAATTGATTATGGATTGGATTATAGGAGATCTAGTGGTGGGATTGGTTGGCTATAGAGATTCAGATTGGGCATGTAGTGTTTCGGACAGGAATAGCACTTCTAGTTGTTGCTTTAGCTTGGATTCGGTAGTTGTGTCGTGGTTTGGTAGAAAGCAAAAGCCCGTGACATTGAGTTCTGTTGAGGATGAGTATATGGCAGCCAGTCAGGCTAGTTGTGAGGCTTTGTGGCTTCGCAAGATGATGGTGGAATTATTTGGTTTGGAGCTGAGTCCTACAGTTATACAGTGTGATAATCAAAGTTGCATCAAGCTCTCTGATAATCCAGTATTTCATGACAGGTCGAAGCACATAGAGATTAGATATCACTTTATCAGAGACTATGTTCAGAGAGGGGTTGTTCAGTTGCAGTATGTTTCAATAAATGAGCAGGTGACTAACATTCTCACGAAGGCTTTGGGTAGAGGGAAGCATGTCTACTTCAGAGATAAGTTGGGAGTGGTGAAAAACACTTTCCTCAGTAAGAGGGATTGTTGAAAAGCTACCTAGGAAGTGTTTGTCCACCTAGACTTGCCTTGGGGTGGACAAGGACACTTTAAAAGTTGTGACTCCTAGTCTTGTGCATTTAATAAACTGAGAAGCACTTTATAATTTTAAAAGTGACTTCATTAAAAATGCTAAGTTATGGTTTTCCTAAGTTCACATTTAAATAAAGTTAAGTGAGTGATTAAATAGAAAGGGGTTGTTCTAACTTTATTAAATGACATGAGGTGCACTAAATGTCATTTAATTAAGATTCAATGGAGCATTTAATGTGAACCCTTCATCTAATCTAATCTTGACCATTAAATTGACAGGGAAGTCACCATGAACAAAAAGGACTAGGGCAAGGCAAAAGTTCATTCATTTTGATCATTTCCAAAAGAGATTTTTGGAGAGAGGAAGAGAAAGAGAGAGTGAGGGTTTGAAGAGTTTTTCAAAACCAGAAGAGAGAATTTAATTTTCAGCGCACACTTTGAGAAGACAAACTGGGCACAAAAATCGAGGAGTGATTCCAGCAGACAAGAGCACAAATTTTGAGAACCGTATGGTTAGTACAAAAATGGCACATTTTTCGAGGCACCTGCACACAATTCGAGGGAACGAATTTTGAGGTTTTCTGGATTGTTTTTTAGGACCGTACAACAATACTGAATTGGCACAGTTTTCGAGGTGTATGGTTATCAGACTGTATAGTACGGAATTGCATAGATTTCGAGGCAGTCAAATTAGGCACAAAAATCGAGGTGAACGTACAAAATTTAATTTTGTTCGTTCAACACGTTTTTCAAGGTGAAATCTGGAACAAAAATTGAGAAAAATATCAGCAGTAAAGGGTTCGGTTTTCGAGAAGAAAATTCAATAAGTATTGTTGTTTGATTTTTGTATTTTACTGAAGAAATAATAAAGCTCTCTCTCTCAGAAACAGGTTTTCCCTTGGGGATTTTATCCTGGACCATTGGTCAAACACTATTGTGTTATTTTCATGTGTGTTGGGTTGACTGAAATTTTCTATGTTTGAAATTTTGGTTGGAAAAGTAAATTTCTGATTTCTTTGATTTAGAAAAAGATTCTCATGTGTTTCAAGTTCAGTCAAATTTTGATTAAAACTTGTGCATAGAGGGTTTGGGCATTAAACTATGCAAAGAAGCCAAAAGGCTTGAAACCAGGTTGGGATTTGTGAAAAAAATTCAGAAAATGAGTCGTACATTATACAAAGAATGAGTGCTCATCCTCTAGCCATCAACTTTATTTCTTTTTACTAACTTGCCAACCTCTAAGAGTAGGTGCCCTGGAAAGCCTTCTGGGCTTCCAGAAAATGACTAAGTCTCAGCATTGAGGGGCTTGCCTCACCTGATACCCTGTGGGGATAAATGAGCCTTACACCATACAATGGATGAGTGCTCATCTCTTGGAAACTGGCTAGTTTTATTATTATTTCCAGTAGTGTCTAGAGACACTTTTACTTTGCTGGCAGGTCATCCATTTAGAATAACTTTATGTTGATGTATTTGTAACTTCGGAATGTATTCACTTGTATATCTTATGTATTGTACCCCGATGTTTATTCCGGGAAGTAGCTATAATGTAATTGAGTCATGTCATGCCCCGATGTTCCGATCGGGAGATTCAATAATGTAAACAAGTCATGTAAAGTCATTGAGGTTAACCCTCCATTGTAAGTCGGGGCAATAGTCCCCACAATTGAGTCAAGTTTAACCCTCCTGGTTGATCGGAGGGCTAGGGTTATTAGACTCTCCTAGAGAAGTCGGCCCTGGTAAGTAATTGTTAAGTGAGGCCGACTTGTTGGAGCGGACATAAAGTGAATGGAAGAATATATATAGAAGTGAGGCTCTCCTCATTTCTACACATCACACACACACACACACTCATTGGGGCGCATGAGTGAGAGAGAGAGAGAACAGCTGTTGGAGATCATCTTTTCTGTCTTTGAGTTTTACTGCTGCCATTGGTGCTCATTCTATCTCTAAGGAAGTTGCGGGGTTTTCTCCTTTATGGTTTCTCCGAGGAAAATTCTTTGTGTCTTTTGTCTCTTGTGTTTATTGTTGTGCATGTTATTCAGATAAGATCCTAAGATCATATTACTTAAATGATAAAAATCTAACACTTTAAGCTCTGATTCCTTAGTATCTAAAAACGCTTATTTGGTAGGACTACTTGTGTTCAAGACCTAGAGGTAGACATTCCCTATGATAAACATCACATAAACCAACACCGAGACACAATTTTTACGTGGAGACCTATTCCAACATAGAGGTGAAGGTGGGGGAAATACCAGATGTTACTAGTCAAGTTACAAGTCAAGAATAATCAATCAACATGGGAAGGCAATGGATAGATGGAGACAGTGGAAATGATGCCAAGACTAGTAAGCTATGTCCCTAAAGGGAAATGGCCAAATCCATCCTAGGAGTAGGGCAAGGCCAATGAGTATACAAAAGACTCTCTCATTCAAAACAACCAAATCATTTATACATTAGATTCCAAGTAAACCAAGATAAAGTATTTCCAACATATAATCAATATCAACCGAGTCTCACTACTAAAATAGGTAACAAAGCAACATCAAAATCCATATGCAAAAACCATAATATGACTCAATATCAACGAGGCTTCTTACTTTTTGTGTCTCTCTCCACAATCCATTAGCAAAAGAAGGCTAGGCTAACTCTCCATTGAAGAGCGCATCTTTCTGTCGAAGCAGAATTTGATTCCGGGCATTTTCAACTTTTGGTGTAGGAAATTAGGGTTTTTTACAGAAGAGGAATTTTTGAATGAGCCCGGCATAGGATTTCTCTCCTCATCAAAATCGAAGTTTAGAGACCTAGGTCAAGATTTTTGGTTGGGTGAAACTCCAGGAAAGTCAAACCCTAGTTAGACCCCGGGCCTGAAAAACCTTAAAATACTGAAAGTGATAGTTTTGGTAGATTCGCTATATCTCGATATTGGAGAAGGCTTAGGTGCCAAAACTTTCACAGGTTGAAGATAAATTCCTGATGTATACTGTATCCAAGTTTCAGCCTCAGATTCGCTATATTCCAGGAGATATGATTCCTCCAAGTTAGGGTTCTAGCCTCTCCCAGGATTCCTCCCCAAACAGGACACCTAGGTATAATTGCTATATCTCGGGCTACGAAGGTCCAAATGAAATTTCTCAAGATGTTCCAGAAAGGGCACGAAATGTACTTTCTGTGATAAAAGTTTCAGACCCCAAAGATGAAACAGTGACATGTGGCAGTCCGTACAACTTCGCTATGTTGAACAGTCCTGAAACAGGTCACCTTGGGAAAACACTCATAAGTCCCAATTGGTGAAACCAATGCTGATGAAACCTGTTGTGTTGGAACAAGGACAGACGAGGCTACCTCAGTACGAAATTTCAAACACAGTGGAGCAATACTTTCGGAGATACCGCAGAAACAGTATCAGGAATTTTTGCCGAAGAAATTGGTAAACTAGGGCTTTTTGTTTTAGGAGCTTCCCTCCACTGTTTTCAAAAAATGAGTACATTGGACAGCTCACCTTGAAGAGGTCTATCTTTCTATCCAATCAGATCTGAAAGATTCCAAGTTTTGAAAATTAGGGTTTCTCTGACAAACCCTAGATCAGCCAGCTCCGGAACCAAGATGGACACCTCAAATCGGTAAGATCTAATCTTTTGCTATTTACAGTTGAGGTTCTCATTTCAAGATGACTAATCACACCAGCTTGATGACAAGCTTGGTGAGGTTGACAACTTCCAAGCATGGAAGTATAGGATCTCACTAGTTCTTGAAAGAAATGAATTGGACACCTACATAAGTAGAGAGGTTTCAGTTCCAGAGGGAGATGAGGCTAAAAGCCTTACACAAGAAGAACTTTGTCAAGGCCAAGAATATCATTGGTGACTCAATAGATGATCACCTTATACCACAAGTGTCTTCCCTAAAGACACCGAAAGAGATGTTTGATTCCTTGACCAAGCTATTTGAAGGAAAGAACATAAATCGAAAGATGACTTTGAGAAACCAGTTGAAGAATGTGAAGATCCAGAATGCAGAGACCGTACAGTCATACTTTACGAGGGTCTCTCAAATCAAAGAACATCTTGAAGTGGTAGAAGAAGAAGTGGAGAATGCAAAAGTTGTGATAACCACCTTGAATGGCCTCCTAGGATCATGGGATTCATTCATTCGAGGAATGTGTGCCAGAAGGAAGTGATTACTTTCAGCAGACTCTAGGAAGAGTACACACAAGATGAAACTCAACTCATAATAAGAGAAAAGAAGATGGGAGCAACTAAAGATCAAGATTTCACAATTCAAAGAAGATACCTCAAGCAATGAGGAATATGAAGAACTCAATTCTTGAAGAGCCCCTTATCCATCTTGAGCATTTGGATAAGAAATGATGTTGTTGTGAATGAAGAAGATGATGAAGCTGAAAGGAGTCTACCCACGAAACAAATAAAGATAAGTATTCAATTGTCATTTCATGATATTGTTTTGTTATGCATTTGTTTATATTCAGTTGATATATTATGCATGATAGAATGTTTGCATTAATGACAGTATACTACTAATATGCATGTGATGGGTAAGTAGCCCATGGTGCTATACAACTCTTCATTGCTACTTATCTAGAATGAAACCTCTTTACTAACATATTGGATTAGTGCACAATCTCAATGTTGTCCTGGTAGAGATGGAAGGCATCTAGAAAGTTTCCGTGAGATATGGATGAATGTTGTATTGGCTAAAATAGTTGCATGATCATATATTTATGCATAAGAATTTTTCATTATGAATATACCTTATGAAATGTTTCTAACCATACAACTGGTGCATATGACTTGTAGGAAAGATCGTGTACAATCACCTACAAGCAAAGAAGGTTGAGACTTGTTCCGAAGAAAAAGTGACGACAGTTCGAGAAATAATCCAAGATGAAGAATAATATGACGAATGCAGCGACATCATTGATGAAGAAGTAGCCAAGAAGCAAGGGAAGACCGGTTCAAGAAGAATGATGTCTAGGATGCAGTATCGAGACCTGAAGGGAAGTTCGTAGTTCCATCATGCAGTAGATGGAAACATCGTGGGATACAAGGCAAGATTCGTAGCATGAGGCTTCTCACGAAAAGAAGGCATAGACTACGAAGAGACATTTGCAGCCATTGGAAGTTAAGACACATGACAGGAAGACTCATGTGTGCAAATGAAAGAAGGCCTTGTACGAGCTCAGAAGGTACCCATGGGATAACACATACATGAGGAGCTTGAAGATCACCTAGAGTGATGAAGATCTTAACCTTTGCTACAAGGTTGAAGATGAAAACCTATAGAGGATGACAAGCTCACAGATGGGTGCGAGAAGAACGTTTTCAAGATAAAGGATCTTGGTATCCAGCGACCCTAGATAGATACATAGAATATTAGTAGCAGAGGAAGATACTTGTCACTCTAGTACAGAATGTTTCAGTGCATAAAGTATGAAAGGTAGAGGGAGAATGATGCTCCGCTTCAGAGGGAGTAACTGCAGAAGATCCCGAGGTTCGACATGGTACGACAGGATGGATAGCTTACTGATGACTCTAGGCTTTACTGAGAGTAAAGCGGATTCCAACCTTTTCTTCAAGGTTGAAGGTAGAAGACCAGTGATGCTCCTGTTATATGTCGATGACTTGTTCCTGACAAAAAAGAGGAACCCATTAAAGTTGCAAGAAGGAGACTTGCTGTCGAGTTCGAGATGAAGGAATTGGATATGATGCACTACTTTCTAAGCATGGAGGTGTGGCAGAATGCGGATGGAATCTCCTTGGTACAAGGGAAGTATGCAGTAGAGATCCTGACGAGGTTCAAGATGATGGACTGCAAGGCCATGACCACACATCGAACCTAAAGCTATTGAGTGTTGCTTCATCAGAGACGGTTAATGCCATGATGTATCATCAGATGATTTGTTCCTTGATGTACCTGACAAATACGAGACCAAATATTTGCTTTGCTGTGAACACATTGAGACATGTTCACCTGATGGTTGCAAAGTATGCAGTGAGGTACCTGAAGGGTACAGTTGAGTATGGGCTCAAGTATGATACGAATCAGAAAATTAACCTGGAGGGTTATGTGGATTCATATTGGGCAAGCAATGCCATTGATAGGAAGAGCACCTCGAGGTGCTGCTTCAATATGGGATCAGGTGTGATCTCTTGGTTTAGCAGGAAACAATCATGTGTAGCACCGAGTACAATTGAAGCAGAGTACGTCGCAGCTTGTTCGGCTAGTTGTGAGGCAGTATGGCTCAGGAAGCTACTGTCTGAGTTATTTGATCTCCTGTTGGATGCTACCTATGACAACCAGAGTTGTGTGAAGTTGTCTGAGAACCCAGTGTTCCACGACAGGTCGAAGCACATCGAGATCAAATATCACTATATTAGGGATATGGTGCAGAGAGGAGCAGTGAAGCTCCAGTATGTTGCGACGGACGAGCAGATAGCAGATGTGTTGACCAAACCACTAGCCAGGGTGAAGTTTGAGTACTTCAGAGAGAGGCTTGGTGTTCTTCAGATAAAATATACTTCAAGGAAGAAGTGATGGGACACATTTGCAGGAGCCATTCCAAGCATGATAGGAGGATACTTCCCATGGCTGTGGATGTAAGCGTTGTGTGATGAGCATCGGGATGATGCTTTAGTTTCTGCTATGATGATGATCAGGATGATGATATGCATTAGGATGATGCTGTGATGAGTATCAGGATGATACTTTGTAAATAGATTGTACAGATAAGCATGTAAAAGATCCTGAGAGATCCGATAGTCTATGCTCGGATGCTCTTCCGAGGTTTTGCTACAGGTTGGTCGTGGACAGGTTGTGCAGGTAGCATAGAAAAGATCCTGGGAGATCCTATAGTCTGTGCTAGGATGCTCTTTCGAGGTTTTGCTACAGGTAGCATAGAAAAGATCTTGGGAGATCCTATAGTCTGTGCTAGGATGCTCTTTCGAGGTTTTTGCTACTAGAGGCATGTAATCAGCCCTGGAGATCCGATAGGTTGAGCTATGTGCTCGTAAAAGTCCTGGGATGCTCTTTAGAGTTCTTGCAGGTTGCAAGACACTCTTTTAAGGTTTTGCCTGACCACATAGAAAAGATCCTAGGAGATCCTATAGTCTGTGCTAGGATGCTCTTTTGAGGTTTTGTGGTGGTAGTCACATAGAAAAGATCCTGGGAGATCCTAGAGTCTGTGCTAGGATGCTCTTTCGAGGTTTTGTGACGATCACATGTAAAAGATCCTTGGAGATCCTATAGTCTGTGCTACGATGCTCTTTCAAGGTTTTGTTGACGCACGTAATTAGTCCTAAGATATCACAGTATGGCCAAAGATGATGAAGACCTACAGAAGCCATTCTCTGGGAGAATGGAGCCACCTAGTCAGTTACCAGGAGATTGATTCAGTCTGGGACTAAAGCTTAGCTTAGTGCTGAGAAGCCATGCTCTGGGAGAATGGAGGCACCTGGTCAGTTACCAGGAAATTGATTCAGTCTGGGACTGAAGCTCAGCTTAGTGTTGAGAAGCCATTCTATGGGAGAATGGAGGCACCTGGTCAGTTACCAGGAAATTGATTCAGTCTGGGACTGAAGCTCAGCTTAGTGCTGAGAGGCCATTCTCTGGGAGAATGGAGGCACCTAGTCAGTTACCAGGAATTTGTTTCAGTCTAGGACTGACACTCAGCCTAGAGCTGAGAGCCATTCTTTGAGAACAAAAGATGTAAGTGCTGGGCGGGCCATTCTGACATGGTTCTTGGATGTGTTCCTCTCATGGTTAGATATAAGTGCTGAAGAAGATGAAGACCTACCTGGAGGCTAGGCCTACAACTAGCATGAAAAAGGGCTGGCTCTGTAGAACTTCCTGTGACGAGAAGAATGAAGAGATAGCACCATTTGATTGAGATAGCGGAAGCAGCAATGATGATCCAGTGATGGTCCAGATCAAGCTTCAGATCAAGTGATGATCCAGACTCGATGATGATCCAGTGATGATCCAGACTTGATGAAGATGACTTGACAATGAAGATGACTTGAAGATGACTTGATGATGATCCAGATGATACAGAGAAGAAGATTTGTGCTAATAAATTGTGTTGAGAGAATACCTTCCTAGTTAAGAGAAAGTGTTGATGTATTTGTAACTTTGGAATGTATTCACTTGTATATCTTATGTATTGTACCCCGATGTTTATTCTGGGAAGTATCTATAATGTAATTGAGTCATGTCATGCCTCGATGTTCCGATCGAGAGATTCAATAATGTAAACAAGTCATGTAAATTCATTGAGGTTAACCCTCCATTGTAAGTCGGGACAATAGTCCCCACAATTGAGTCAAGGTTAACCCTCCTTGTTGATCGGAGGGCAAAGTCCCCACAGTTGTGGGGCACTAGGGTTATTAGACTCTCCTAGAGAAGTCGGCCCTGGTAAGTAATTGTTAAGTAAGGCCGACTTGTTGGAGTGGACATAAAGTGAACGGAAGAATATAAATAGAAATGAGGCTCTCCTCATTTCTACACATCACACACACACACACTCACTGGGGCGCATGAGTGAGAGAGGAGAAGCTCTCTCAAGTGAGAGAGAGAGAACAGTTGTTGGAGATCATCTTTTCTGTCTTTGGGTTTTACTGCTGCCATTGGTGCTCGTTCTATCTCTGAGGAAGTTGCGGGGTTTTCTCCTTTATGGTTTCCTCAAGGAAAATTCCTTGTGTCTCTTGTCTCTTGTGTTTGTTGTTGTGCATGTTATTCTCTCAGATAAGATCCTAAGATCATATTGCTTCTAAGTTGCACGAAACGGGGAAACGGGGACGCGTTGGAAACGTGACCCCCCAAAATTTAGGAAACGGGGAAACGCGATATATATATATATATATATATATATATATATATATATATATATATTATAATTATTTACAGATTAAATTCAACATCACATTTAACATTTTTACTCATAATTTCATAAGTCATTGCATAATGCAAGTGGAAATAGCCAAAAAACAACCTTCAAAATGAGGTTAAGCCGCTAATACATATTTATCCAAATTCCAAAATCAACCTTTATATATGAGGCTACAAGTACAATACTACATCAACATGAACAATGAAAATATAAAAAAAGCATGAGCTGAAGTTCGAAGACTAATAGTCTTCATGCTCGGGCTCATCTTCATCCTCCACCAATCTGCAAAACAAAATGCTACCACCGTGACCACACTGTCAATATTCAGCAACCCAACCAGCTGCCAACACTGTGTCCACTTCTTGAGCCTCCACCGTGACCTTTGCACCACCACCATGAGCTAGAAATGGAGGTGTGGGCTGCCAAAGAGTCGTGAGGATGAGCCGTCCTGCCCAAGATAATGTATACACTAAAGCCAAAGATCCGTGATGATGAACCGTAAGCCTTGAGCTATGCCAATGCACAGTTAGTTATGCCAATGGACCATGAGCTGCCAATGAGCATTGGGGATAAGCCGTGATGGCAAAAAAGAGGCATGGGTGTTATTTTATAACAAACTCAAGGCATAAAGAACATTTTGTAAGCCTCTAAAACCGTAGCCGGTAAAGGAAAAAACCCAAAAAAATAAAAAAAAACAAGTGTTTTAGGCGAACAATGGAAGGAAACGCAGGATTTTAGTGAAATTCGATTTGGAAATGAGTTTCCAACTCGCGAAATAGTCCCCATCAATTGAAAACGGGTTTCCCTGCCGTACGGAACGGGTTTCCGAGTTTCTGTCAGGAAACGGGCCGGAAACGTGGGGGTGGGGCAAGTTTCCTGCAACATAGTATTGCTTAAATGATAAAAATTTAACACTTTAAGCTCTGATTCCTTAGTGTCTAAAAACGCTTCTTTGGTAGGACTACTTGTGTTCAAGACCTAGAGGTAGACATTCCCTATGATAAACATCACATAAAACAACAGCGAGACACAATTTTTACGTGGATACCTATTCCAACATAGAGGTGAAGGTGGGGGAAATCCCAGATGTTACTAGTCAAGTTACAAGTCAAGGATAATCAATCAACATGGGAAGGCAATGGATGGACGGAGACAGTGGAAATGATGCCAAGACTAGCAAGCTACGTCCCTAAAGGGAAATAACCAAATCCATCCTAGGAGTAGGGCAAGGCCAATGAGTATACAAAAGACTCTCTCATTCAAAACAACCAAATCATTTATACTTTAGATTCCAAGTAGACCAAGATAAAGTATTTCCAACATATAATCAATATCAACCAAGTCTCACTACTAAAATAGGTAACAGAGCAACATCAAAATCCATATGCACAAACCATAATATCACCTGGGTCATATACCTGTACTGGATCTGAAACCAATCTGAAAATCACTGGAACAACTATTGCTGCTACATATCATGGGCACTATAATAATCTCCGCTCTGGGTCATGAAAGAATGGCTAACTCAGTCATCAAATCTGGGGTCTTGAGGCTTAGTCATGGCATAGAACTGGTCAATCTGGATACTCTGGATTTGCTAGAACTGGGAGATCATCAAGTGGTGGCTCATCATCTACTAATCTCATAGTAAATGGCTGGCTCAAAGAACTGCTCAGTATTGCTCAGGAACAAAAGTAGCCCAGCTACTATATATGTGACAACAGTTGGGATAGGCATTGTATGTACCCTTCCACTGCTTTCTTTTTTTATTGTAAAGGAGTTGATGTGAATATAAGAAGTATTTAAAAAAATGTGTTTAGATTTGACATGTGAGCCTCAAAACTCTAGATCCTAGAAAATAGGAGAACTGCTAATAAGAGCATCTTCACAGAATATAACAATACTAACTCTGTAGCAAGATTTGGTCTCTGTAAAGACCTAAATGCACCTGTAATGAAACCATCATGGTGGAATCTAGCTATTGTAACCCTCCAATTGTGCAAGCAAATCTGGGGGTTAGTATACTATCATCTGACCTACAATCTTTTATGGATCTATGATATGTGGGTCTAGTCTCCTCTAGGGGAGTGGTTCTACATTGAGAGTGTTCAAACGCTCATGCTTTGGTGTATCATTTATCATAAGCAGGAAAAACCCACTGAAATTGTCTAGATAGGGCAGCTGATTACAAGTAGTGTTATTTGTGGTTGGCATTTTTTGACATTGTCTCATCTCTCGTTTAGTTAGATCAAGATGCATGAATGACACCCTCTTGGATGGACTGATATCCAACCTTTGGCATTATCTTCTTTGAGGGGCAGTGCTTTAACTCACACAATTGGAAATGCTTAATCTGCTAGTATGTTGAGGTCTCCTGTTTTTGTAAATAACAGGCATCTTCATTTATAAAATGCACTAAATTGCAACTCCTCCAAGGGGAAGATTGATTCTGCTCAAAGGGTTGTCACGTAGTACATGAAAGCCATTTTTGTATCAACTCGTTCAGATGTTATGGTGACCTACAAACTGGACAAGACGTGCATAGGGAATAGCAAGGTCCTAGGACTTCGACCTTGAATGGAAGGGGGTGAGGCCAGAGAGAGAGAGAGAGAGAGAGAGAGAGAGAGAGAAAGAGAACTAGAGGCAGAAAAACTTCTATTCTTAAGCCAGTCAAAATTATATTGAATGTAATAGATTGGTCCTCAACCTTTGAAACTAAAATGGCAAGGGGTTAACTGCCAGAAAGCTTTCCAACAGGGAAATCCTCATAAAATAGTTTTCTTTTTTTACACTTATTATGTATAAGCAAATCTTCTGTCAATCCTAGCCTGGCTGTTTCTTTTGCTTATCCTTTTTGTGTCCACATATTTACAATAACCGGCATCTCAAAAAAATGATAATCTCTTGGACTGCGTTCATATAATCAATCTTTCTCTTATTTTTAGCTTCTCTATTTCTTATTTTACCTTTCAGAGAGTTACTTTAAACCAAAGTCTCCTCATTATTAACAAATTGGTGAATTCCTCCCATTCTTCTATCTTATCCTCCAAGCTAATCAGCTTCTACTCTCTACCCTTCTTATTACAAGGAGAAGGGTAGAGAGTAGAAGCTGATCCCCAAATACATCTTATACTTTCATAAAATAGCGAGATCTATCTACTTTAGACAAAGAGAAGCTGTCTATCTCAATTAGGCTTCATTCAGTTAAAAGTTCTCTCTACTTTCTGATACAAGCACGATTCTTTCCCTGGCTTTATGGCTCTTTGGTCAGAAATCAATCCAAGCCATGGTTAGATCGTGGGTGCTTAACAAGCATGGGGTTATGTTTGAACCCTGAGCTTTTCCAGATTAGAATCAAAATAAAATCCTGTTTCCTGAGAAAGATGTCAGATTTGACATTGCATCTTTTAAAATTTGAATTTTTTCTTAAATTCAAGGTCTGGACCACTCTTTGTCCAGTTAATCACTGGTCTCAGAGATTCCAATATATTCAATCTCCAAATAAACAAATAATGGAATGCGTTTTATGGTAGAAACATTACTTTATTCTTGCAATTCCAAGCCACCACTTGCCAGTAGATGCTTTTTATCAAATTCTGGTGAATATAACTGTCCAAAGCTTCTAGGAATGATATGATCAGACAAAAGGCTGCTCACCCTCAGCATCCTGAGAAAAATGGAAATTAAAGTTCTTTGAGATGGATTAAATGATGGTTTTAGATGATAAATGAAGTTGAAAAATGCCATGAGTAATGGGAAAATACTGTCTGAAGTACTGCATGTCTCACAAATAAGAGATAAGCCATTCATTTTATCTGCTTTGTATGTCCAAGTTTTCAAATGAAGCAACTAAAGCAGGCAGGCCTCTAACAGCATCATTTATGCTTGTTTTGTAGCTTATTGTTTTCTGTTTATTTGATTCAAATCCTTCAAAAAGTTTCCCACTCATCCTCTGATATTTCCTAATAGTTGCTCTTATTAAAACTGAACTGGAGCCTGAAGCATTTTTGTTTCTACCAAGTATATGCAACAAAGCAAATTCTTTAGTCGGATCAGAAACAAAAATTTATTAGATAGAATATTTAACAATGTTGATAAATTTATGGTAATTTATACAATCTACCATTCCATAATTTTCAAGTTGTTATGGATTCAATTTGCAGGAAGTGTATGAGGAGGTGGATCTGATAACTAAAGGTGGGAACTATGGTTGGCGAATCTATGAGGGAAATGGTCTTTACAGTCCTTCCTGGTCACCAGGAGGAAATACAAGTGCAAGTTCCATACAGCCCATTTTTCCAGTAATGAGCTATGATCACAACAGTGTTCACTCAGATGAGGGTTCCGCCTCCATTACTGGTGGGTATGTTTCAAGATCGCAGCTTGATCCATGCTTGTATGGAAGGTAAGAAAATGATTTAATTATTTTTTAAGGTCTCTTGGATGAAACAGAAAATCCAATAGCTGCTAAATCTCATTTCCTTAGAACCTATATTAGGTATTCTGATTTTGGGCTGAGTCTGATATGTTAGGTATTCTGATTTTGGGCTGAGTTTGATATGTTAGGTATTCTGATTTTGTGCTCTTCTGGTTCAGTTTGGAAGAGGGGACAAATCTCTTAACTGTACATGATGTATTTGGTATTACGGGTGGGAAAGGTGTCCAAAATAATAAAGCCTAGCCATTTATTACCTTCTAGAGGCCGCCTCAGAAAGTCACTCTTTGTCATATATCATGTTATATATGTATGTAATGTTTTATTCAAATGCAACCTATAATATCAGGACATTTGATAGTGTAAAATCATCTTCTGAAAGAATCATCTCCAATAATCAATATTTTGGGTTCAGTCTGATATGTTAGCTCTTCTGGTTTAGGTTGGAATAGGGAGCAAATCTCTTAACTGTACATGATGTATTTGATAATTTGATCATTGATGCTTCCGTTACTGGCGGGAAAGGTGTCCAAAATAGTAGAGCCTAGTCATTTATTACCTTCCATATTCCGGCTCAGACAGTCAGCCTTGTCATATATCGTGTTATCTATGTATGTAATATTTTATTCAAAGGCAACCTATAATATTAGGATATTTGATTGTGTAAAATTTTTCTCAAAGACTCATTATCAATTATCAATGTCATATGGATTTCAGGTACGTTTATGCTGATTTGTTTGGCACTATGTGGACTGGTACAGAAGATCCAATTGGCAGTGGCAATTACTCGAGTGCAAAGTTGGCATACAATTGCTCTGCTAAGTCTCCACTACCATGCACTTATACTGCTGATAGCAAAACTCCTACTTTGGAATGGATCTTCTCCTTTGGAGAGGATAACAGGAAAAATATTTATTTGCTAACGGCTACTGGAGTTTATAGAATGACTCATCCGACTTCCTGCAATTTTGTTTGCAAGACTGATCTAATCTCTGAAAGACCAGTGAGTGGTCCAGAAGGAAGTTCTCCGAGTCCATCCTCAGCTAATATTAATTCATTACCAAAACCAATTCAAATCAACAACAAAGTTTGGATTCCGTTCCTCCTTGTTATGTTAATGGCTTTTAGCTAAGGACATTACAAATAATCTATTCTGGATTCTGGGTAGATTGTTTATCGTTCCCACTCTTATAGCCATTCTATGGGTGGTGGTAAAAACTGAAAATTTTTATAATCATTCTATGGGTGGTAGTAAAAACTGTTTTTTTTGTTTTGTTTTGTGATAATTAGAAATAATTTATTTGATTATGTAATAGTTTCTTATAAATACTTCCTTTTTATGTTTGTTGATGTGCCCAAGTTACAAATATTAGAACAATATATAATTCTATGGTTTCTCTGCATCCTTTTTATAAAATATTCCCTTTTGATGTTTGTTGTTTGTTGATGTTGTAAGGCTTCATTGATTTTAAAGTCAAATTCTCAATTTTGCAAATTTTATTAGAATTAGGAATTCTTGTGTTTTGTCAAAGGTAAAGATCATTAACTACCAAAACACAATTTATATTTGATTGTTAAACCTGGGAATTAGACGTCTTGGATGTAAGAAGATAAAGGTCTTCCCAACTTTGAAGTTTTTGGAGTTAGTCAATGTCACTCTGGAGATAGTGGAAGGTCCATTGGTCAGTTGGAATGACTACAAGTGATATTGACCAAGTTAGCTAGTGTGCATGTCAAGGCATAAAACCTAGACCTTGAGTGCACCTAAAGTCATCAAAGTGGACTAAATCTTCCTCATTTTAAGGAAGTTCGTTACACATTCAAGTATATATAGATGATCATATATATCAATGTGTCATACATTCATCATATATATCAATGTATCACACATTCATTCCATATGTTGAGCTCTACTCACTTATGCACAACACTATGATGATGTCTTTCAACACCACCTCTCTCTCTTGGAATCCATAGATCACTTTTGCAATTCTTTGGTTCTCCAACAAGGTATGAAAACTAGTGGTTTGAGATCTAGCTTGTTTTTCTACAAGTCGTTGTGGAGGCTATCACTTATATAGCACTCATGTTTGAGTCAAATATCCAAGGTAGATTGACTCGGGTTTAGACTTGTAGAGTAGACCAGGGTTTGTAGGGGTGATATGAATTCTAAGAAAAAATCCATGGTTTCAAATGGCCACAACTATGGCATGTGTGCATAAAATATGGAAACTCTATTCACAAGTAAAACTCTTTTGCAGTTTACAACAATTGTAATTCTTGACCCTAAGGATAGACATAATAAGTTCATTATTAATTGGAAGAAGGATGAGGTTGTAGGAGTTGTGACAAATTGCATCTCTAGAGAGATTTACTTTCATACAAACAAGATTGATTGCCCAAATCAAGTCTGGTAGAAGTTGAAGACTATGTTTGATAAGATGGATGAAAGTTGGGTTATTGAGAAATAGTTTGTCTCTTCTTAATCTTCTCTCCTTTGATAAGTGGTGCCGCCTTACACACACATGGGTGTTAGCACAGCATAAATCTTCAAGTTGCTTGATGTGTCCTTAGGGGCAAGTCTCAAGTCAAGTGTTGTCACCAGATCTTGACTCCTTTATTTATGCAGAATTCCTAATGAAGCCAAGTGGGGTGGTCCGTAAAAACGAGTTACGAAGGATCTTAATTAGTTATTAGTTGTGGATGGGATTGTTTTAAGGAGTTTTTAAAGGTTTAAAAAATGATACTGACATAAGATACTGCAAAAATTAAATTGAACTCGACAACATAAGAATATAGCATTCATCACAATATGATTGAAAGCAAATAATGATAATGCAAGATTAACCAGTGCCAAATGGAGTCACAAAATTGTTGTGTGAAAGGGAAATGTTTTGCAATTTGTACTTGGTCGGTTTTAATTTATTCAATGATGAGTGGATTAAGGGCAAGAGGGGATTCCTGATATACCAAACAATATTGGGGAATATGTTCGGATTCCAACTCAAGTGGCTTCACACAAGGACATGTGGGCTAGATGGAGTCACTAGGGAATTTCTAACACTACACCAACAAGGATGTAGCCTGACGGGGCACCGCGGTCACTTTCTAGTGCTTCATGTTTCCTTTGTAAAATTTCCCCGCAAGTCTTGAATTTTGATAATGTCGGGATTTTGTTATGCTTTCAAGGGATGTTGATTTATTAATGTGAGTTGCTTAGTTAGATCTGGAAAGCTTAGAAAGTGCACACTTCCGTTTTTTATTATCCCAAAGATTAGGGTGAACCTGCAATGGGCAAGAGCATACATGGAAAGATTGTTTATTTCAATTGAGAATCGTGAAAGTTCAAAAAGAAAAAGTAAAAATGGTGAGACTAATTACTACAACCAAGAGTCTCTTTTAGGCTTGAAGGTCGTACTAGGGAGAGCAAGGTTGGGTTAGTATCCAATTGTTTAGAAATGAAAAGAAACTAAATGAAAGAACTTTGATTGAAATCTATTACACAAAAGAAAAACTAATCTAAAGAATTTAAGCAAATAAAAGCAATAAACCAAACAAATGCGACACAGGCCTTCCCCAAATGGGTAAGGGGGGTGCAGGGGCTTAAATCCCACTACCTCTTTATTCATTTTATTACAATTCTATTTGAGAAAAAGAAGTACCTTTTTACCTTTGAAAATGGATAAAAAAGACTTACAAATGCTTCCGGAGAAGAGGAATGAAGGAGGGGAAAGAGGGATGGACTTTGGGTGCTCCGGAAGGCCAAAAACTTGAAATTTTTGCAACATTTCCTTCTCTTTTTCCTTCAACCCGCTAAAAACCAGAAATCGAAATGATTGTGAATTAGTAGATTAGTACAAAAGTATACATAAAATACAACCTACTTAGTACTTAAAGACATTTCGAAAAATTTGCGTTTGTAAGTACTAAAGGAATCGATTTAGATCTTAAGCTTGGAATGAAACTTGAATTGATTTAGATCTAGTAACTATGCATAACAAGAAATATATAAAATGAAACTTTGTAGATCTAACTTTTGTTAAGCATAAATGGAACCAAGTAACCGAGAAGAAAAATTGATTTTAATAGAAAGAAAGAGGGGAAAGGAGGGAATAAGCTCAAGATTTGAACTTTGTAGAAAACTTGGAGATGCTTGTGGGAGAAAATTGATATTAAGTCCAAAGTAAAATTGTTAAAAAGGAAAGAAGATGCAACCGAGATCACTTCCCTCTTTCAAACTGGTGATCTACACAGCTTAAAACATCTTACACAAGCGAGATTAAAACTAGTATATCTTTATTAAAATAAACTAAGAGAGCTTTAGTACAACTGAATACGTCTTGCTACTCCTATATCTCTGATAACGGAATATAAATAAACAAGTCAAAACTATGAATTTTTATCTTGCATGCACTAAAACGCCTTCCAAGCTAGATAAGCTACATACTTAATGCAAAAGTTGAAAAAAGCAAGCAACATATCACCTAGCAACAACACAACATTCATACCAGATTATTGCACCAAATGGAACTCCAAAGTCTTTGCATTTTATCCAAAAGAGAGGAACATTACAGAGTACAAGAGCATAGCCCATCCTTTCGGTCCTCAGACCCATCTTCCAAAAATGAGGAATGGATGCCTACTTAAATAACCAAATTGCCAAAGATGGAGTGTATCCACAAGTGGGAGTGGAGTAGAGTTCAAAGTTGATTTCATGAGTGATTGAAGGGATCTTGATTGAATGGATCTCAAGGAGAGGGTGCCACCTCTCGAGAGAGAGAGATCCAACCTCACCTAAATTCTAACATCAAATCGTGAGAGCTTGACACATGCATCAGTGCGCCCTCATGGAGAGAGGGTGTAACCTCCTTCATTGACGGCTCTCCACCACTTGAAACAACCTTTAATCAAATCACTAATATCACGGAAAAATAGCCTCCAATTTTGTTAAATTTCCAATGTGTCACTCCACATGATTTGATTTCCACATATTCCATATGATATTTATGATATGGTGGGTGCATCTCTTTAATTAGATGTACTTGTCACCTTATGGAAACTTCATGAAACCAATAGTTATGTCTCCTAATCAAGTCACTTTTACTCTTTAAATAAAGTCGCCTCCCATATGAGACAAACTTGCCACCTCATCCACGTGTTTTAACATGTGCCTTTTGACTTTTGACTTGAGTCATTTTGTTGCATTTTTAGCATTTTTGACGTTTTTATGCCTCATTAAGCAAAAATGCTCCAAGTGATAATTTAATCACTGGTATCAAGTCCTTGGATACACTCCTCATTCTGCTCAAAACAATCTTCTTCAAAAAGCTGATTTTCAAAGACACCACATGGGACCCAACTTTTCCAACCTTCAACACCATGTGAAGAACATGGGGGAGTGTCATCACACATATTATAGTCATTATGAATTTATTCATAATTGTCAATCTCTGTAATAGTTTCATCCTGGTGCCAATCTAAGAAAATGTTATCATTATTACTGAGATGGTCCCGAGGACATTCCAACTCAATGTTGCATATCATGGCATTATGAGGAAGGTATATGAACATATCCTCAACCAAGGGTTCCCCATGTGATTTTTTCATGTGTTCTTTGTAATGCATCTTCGGAATACAATTGTCACTAACTTTTACTGAAGTGATCAAGGACAAGCTCCAAGTCTTCAATGTTTTTTTATCGTGGAAAAATGAGGGGGCTCTTCTTTATGATATTCTATGTGTGACAAATAAAATGTAAAGATTGCTTTAAGACATTTTTCCCAACCTTTCATGCTGCCCATACCATTATGCCACTGCTTCAAAAAATATCTAAAGGAAGCTCGAAAGGGAGGTGATACACTTATTTGGAAGGCCTTCAAAATACCAACAAAAGGCATCTTCCTGCAAAGTACGAGTAAATAATTGTGTCATATTGTCTTCATACAGAATGTTGAATTCAGACATAAACTGAAGGAAATACTTGATATGCCAGATGGTTGATTCACCATAATTTCCATGGAAGACCAGAAGCCTTTTATATAGCTTCCCATCGCCATCACCAAGGTTAGGAAAACCTAAGATGTTTGAGAAGTCAATAGGATGATAATGTCTAACAAGATAAGCACCAAATTTCTCTATTAATTAAGCCATATCAGCATACATCTGATTTAACCACACATTTTTCACTGAATTGGAGCTGTCAAATCATGAGATTTAAATATTTTTACTATGTTGAATAGACTCATCTACACACAATCAATCTCAACAATTTATATGAGAAGGCATGGTTTTACCCCTTAAATGGAGTCGCCATGTGAAAAGAAAAATATGCATCATAAATCTTTCACAAAAACTTTTGTTCTTTGTGTTTTTTTAGCAAAAAGGAAAAATTGTTAGTGGAGTCGCTAGACAAAGAATCAAAGATCTACTTTAATAATTCATCAAATAAATAAAAAATAAAAAATAAATAAAAAAAGTCGTAACCTAAGGATAAAAATATTTATCCCCGACAACAGTGCCAAAAAATGTTGTTGCCTTACACACACATGGGGGTTAGCATAGCTGAAATCTTCAAGTTGCTCAGTGTGTCCTTAGGGGTAAGTCTCGAGTCTGGTGTTGTCACCTGATCATGACTCCTTCGTTTAGGCATAACTCCTAATGGATCCAAGGGGGTTGGTCCCTAAAAACGAGTTACTAAGGCTCTTAATTAGTTATTAGTTGTGGATGGGATTGCTTTTAGGAGTTTTTAAACGATTTGAAAATGATACCGACATAAGATACTGCAAATATTAAATTCAACTTAACAACATAAGAATGTAGCATTCATCACAATATGACTGAAAGCAAATAATGATAATGCAAGATTAACCAGTTCCAAATGGAGTCACAAAATTTTGTGTGAAAGGGAAATGTTTTGCAATTTGTACTTAATCAGTTTGAATTTATTCAATGTTGAGTGGATGAAGGGGAAGAGGGGATTCATGATATACCAAACGGTACTTGGGAATATGTATGGATTCCAACCCAAGTGACTTCACACAAGGACGTGTGGGCTAGATGGAGTCATGTGGGTATATCCAACACTACACCAACAAGGATGTAGCCTGTCGGGGCCTCGCGGTCACTTTCTAGTGGTTCCCGATTCCTTTGTAAAATTTCACCACAAGTCTTCAATTTTGATAACATCGTATTTTCATTATGTTTTCAAGGGATGTTGATTTATTAATGTGAGTTGATTAGTTAGATGTGGAAATCTTAGAAAGTGCACACTTTCGCTTTTGACTATCCCAAACAATAGGGTGAACCTGCGATGGAAAAGAGCATACACGGAAGGGAGAATTGTTTACTCCAATTGAGAATTGTGAAAGTTTAAAAAGAAAAAGTAAAAATGGCGAGACTAATTACTAAAACCAAGAGTCTCTTTCAAGCCTGAAGGTCGTACTTGGGAGAGCAAGGCTGGGTTAGTATCTAATTTTTTATAAATGAAAAGAAACTAAAGGAAAGAACTTTGATTGAAATTTATTACACAAAGGAAAAACTAAGCAAATAAAAATCAGTAAACGAAACAAAGGCGACACACGCCTTCCCCAAATGGAAAAGGGGGGTGCAAGGGCTTGAAGCCCGCTGTCTTTTTATTAATTTTATTACAATGTTATTTGAGAAAAAGAAATACCTTTTGACCCTTGAAAATGGATAAAAAAGGCTTAAAAATGCTTCGAAAAGAAGAGCAATGAAGGAGGGGGAAGAGAGATGAACTTTGGGTGCTACGGATGGCCAAAAACTCGAAACTTCGGTAGCATTTCCCTCTCTTTTTCCTTCACCCTGCTAAAACCAGCAATATAAATGATTATGAATTAGTATATTAGTACAAGAATATACATAAAATACAACCTACTTAGTACTTAAGACATTTCGAAAAAATGTGTTTGTAAGTACTAAAAGAATCGATTTATATCTAAGCTTACAATGAACCTTGAAGCTTTAGATCTAGTAACTATGCATAACAAGAAAGATACAAAATGAAACTTCGTAGATCTAGCTTTTGTTAAGCATAAACGGAACTGAGTAACCGAGAATAAAATTTGATAATAATAGAAAGAAAGAGAGGAAAGGAGGGAATAAGCTCAAGCTTTGAACTTTGTAGAAAACTTGGAGATTCCTGCAAGAGAAAAATAATATTAGATCCAAAGTAAAAGTGTTGAAAGGGAAAGAAGATGCAACCGATCTCGCTTCCCTCTTTCAAACTGGTGATCTACACAGTTTAAAACATCTTACACAAGCGAGATTAAAACTAGTATATATCTATTAAAAGAAACTAAGAGAGCATTAGTAAAACTGAATGCATCCTACTACTCATATATATCTGATAATGAAATATAAATAAACAAGTCAAAACTATGAATATTTATCGTACGTGCACTAAAAGGCCTTCCAAGCTAGATAAGCTACATACTTAATGCAAAAGTTGAAAAAAATGAACAAAATATCACCTAGCAGCAGCACAACAATCACAAAATATTATTGCACCAAGTGGACCTCCGAAGTCTTCACATTTTATTCAAAAGAGATGAACATTAAAGAGTACAAGAGCATAGCCCACCCTTTCCAAGAGCATAGCCCACTCTTTCGATCCTCAAACCCATCTTCCAAAAATGGATGCCTACTTAAATAGCCAAATTTCCAAAGATGGAGCGTATCCACGAGTGGGAGTGGAGTAGAGTTTGAAGTTTAGTTCATGAGTGATCGACACGATTTAAGGGATCTTGATTGAATGGATATCAAGTAGAGGACGCCACCTCTCCCAAGAGATATGTGCCCTGACCTAAATTCCAACACCAAATCGTGAGAGCTTGACACATGCATCAATGCGGCCTCATGGAGAGAGGACGTAACCTCCTTCATTGAGAGCTCACTGCCACTTGAAACAACCTTCAATCAAATGGCTAATATCACGGAATAATTCGCCTCCAATTTTGTTGACTTTCCAATGTGTCACTCTACATTATTTGATTTCCACATATTCCATGCGATATTTATGATATGGTGGGTGCATCTCTTTAATTAGATATACTCGCCACCTTATGTAAACTTCATCAAACCAATAGTTGTCTCCTAATTAAGTCACTTTTATTCTTTAAATAAAGTTTCCTCCCATATGAGACAAACCTGCCACCTCATCCACATGTTTTAACATGTGCCCTTTGATTTTTGACTTGTGCCATTTTGTTGCATTTTTAGCATTTTGTTTGACGTTTTGATGCCTCATTAAGCAAAAATGCTCTAAGTGATAATTTAATCACCTGAAACCTAGGAAAAGGGGGTCCTAGGATAAAGAGAACTCTTTGAGTATGAAAACAAGCATTGCCACGCCAAAATTGGAATTTGAACCACAGTTTTATTACTATTTAAATTTTGTCATTTAACCAATTAAAAAATGGCCTAATTTTGCTGGAAATTTTATTTTTTCCGGAACTTAAAAAAAAACCTAGGGGTACCTAATACATGTTCATAATGACTCAAAATAATGTCTATCATGCTTATATACACTGACACATGAACTTTAATAACCTCCCAGTGTTTAAGCACCAAGATGACCGTCGAGCGAAATGTATGATAGTAATTTCGACATAAATCATTACTTCGTGAAGAGCATGAACTTAGAGGCGCAAGCAAAATATATGCAGGATCAGAGTGGCACTAACATATTCTAATGCTTGAAAAGGAAACACACATGCAACTGAAATCTAAGAAAACATGTGACTAACTTCATCTAAGAAATCATGCAACTAAATCTAAGAAAATACATGCGACTGAATTTGAACCTAGTTTACGAAAGCAGGAAATGGCATGAAAAGAAATCTAATCTACGAAAGCATGAAATTACATAACATAAATTTAACTAAGAAAACATAGAATTGCATGAAATAAACTAATCCAAAATAATCAACATGTGACATGTGACCTCACACAAAATCAACACCACAAATGCATAATAAAGAAATCAAGATCAACATGGAAAAATGAGAATGCTTGTATCAATCCATTACATAATTATCAAATCTCAAATCCATGACTAACTATAAAAGACATACATTATTTCTCTACTTCCACACCACTAAATAGGCCTCCTCCCAAATGAGGAGAGAACCATTTTATTTATACATGAATACTTTGGATAAGAAGATAAACAACTCATAATTACAAATCCACTTTTCTCTCAACCTATACCTTCAAATCCTCCATAATATCATGGATAAGATATTCAATAGCCATGATCTTCTCCTTTGAGTATGCTTGAATAATTATCCCAAATCTTCAAAGCTTGAAGATGAAATTCGAATTTGAGGCTAGGTGGTGATTTTTGACTTTGTTAAACTCTTCATATATGCCGGAAAACATCATAAAACTCACCCAACTTTGAGATATAATGAAAATATGTTAATTTTCTTAATATTTAACCACAAATTCTCTCAAAATACTTAAAAATAAACTAATTTGGAAAATAACAAGGTAACCCATATTTATTCATGAAAATGGCATAAGGAATGGTTAATGGAGTGATGAATACAGATGAGTGTGAGGAATAGTGAAGGGAAAATAGGATGAAAATACGACATTTGGGCAACCAAACATTCCCCCAAACTAAACTTGTTGCATGTCCTCATGCAACTGTGCATACACTTTTTGACTTCTTAACTTTGGTTTTGCATGATAATATTTTTAACAATAAATCATTCCATGATGTGAAATACATAAGTAGCAGCTGATTTTACTTATGGTTGGTTCTTGTGTGACAACCATGAATATGACAAATGTTGGTTCTTGTGCTAACAACATTCATTTCTTTTACTTTTTTTTCTTATGGTTGGTTCTTGTGTGACAACCATGAAGATGACATATGTTGGTTCTTGTGTAAACAACATTCATTCGATTTTTTCACTGGAATACATAAAATTTGAAAGTATACATACACTGGAAATGATAAACCATCAATGTACATTTTCTTATTACAATGTGTTAGAAGGCTTGAAGCCGAGGTGAGGTCGATGAGACTAGAGGTGAAGCAAGGCTAGGCAGGACAGAGATATCTTATTATTTCGTACTATCTTTAGTCACCGCTTGGATGTTTGCAGTGCGTAGTGTGGTGCAAATGGTTAATTATGTGTGTTCGCCCTACCCCGATTGTCGATATGTGGTTCCTCCTTTCTATGTATGCCCCTGACCTTGATTGATCTTTTCCTTCGTGACAGTTGAGGGTATACCAAAAAAAATGAGTTGGATTCCTATGGTCCTTCGAATTTATTGATGGCATGTTATGGGGAAACTTGAATATTAAAACCAACCATAATTACATAACAATAACATGGCAGCAGATAGATAGCTAGTAGTTGCAACATACCGACAAATAGCATGTATGGAAAACTATGAAACTGGCAAGCTCAACCACTGTTCCTCTTCTTACCGGACTTCGTTCGGGCATTTTGGCAGGGAGTAGTCTAACAAGGCGACGATTTCGCCCAAAGTTTTCCTTCTCCGATCGTCCTTAGACAACTCGCTTTTTCAATTCTGTCCCATCACTAGTTTCACGTGAGCAGCTGGTAACGTCGCTTTTCACCGGGCCCTGCATCTGGCGTCCGTCCTTCTAAATTTAGTAGCAGTCTCTTCAAATGTATCGAACAAACACCTTCCCACTCATTGCATACCATCCATTTATCCATGCCATGCCATCAATTACATACATGTTTCAAAATTTGAAATTTGAAATTGAAAGAGGCGCCTGAATTGAATTTACAAAATCTCCCATACGTACTCAATACCAAAAAATTGGGTGAGGCATCGTTCTCCCTTTAACCAGGAGATCTGAATGAAAACGCAATTTCTTACAGGGTAGGACGAGGGGGAGGTCAAGGTCTTCTTCTATAATCGCAAGCGTCAACTGATGCCACATATGTAGAATGCTCACAGAGTACAAATTGTATAGTCTAAATGGAATGAAAAATTATAGCGTTTGCCAACACGCTCAATATCCGGCCCAGCCAAATGACTGGTAGACCGAATGCCTGCACACCTCACCTCACATGGAGGATTTTCAAGGACGATTACCTGCTGCTCTTGTATTTGTATGTGGCCACTTCTCCTTTTCTTTTCACCCAAATCTTTTCAGGCCCAAAATTCACACTTATACTTAACACTGTTTTTTTTGTTGCAAGGTTAAGAGGCCATCACTGTGGCTGATAAAATGGTGAATTCGTTGTCAACCAAACATTCATAGTTATACTACATTAATCATCGGGTTGTGCAAATAACAGGCAGGCCGTGGAAGAGGCAAACGAATTATTCAATAATGTATCAGAGCATACTTACTGCATTTTGATTTTATGAAATTTGTATGGTTATAATTTTTTGTGGGTTCATTGTATCGCATATAATTTGTAATCCATGCTGAAAACATTGATTATTGTGGAATAATTTTGATAGTAGATGTACCCCAAATTGTTTGGTAGTCATTTAAGTTTTTTTTTATTATAAATGTTTACAGTGTAAAGATAGTATATTTTCTTTTTAACAAAGATAATATAAGGTATGAATTTTAAATGATTTTTATTATCAATTTTTTTATTATTATAAATGTTTATAATGTAAAGATGGTATATTTTTTTTTTTTTTTTTAAATAGTATAGTATATGAATCTAAATGAAAATAAAATTTAATGTTTAAAATGCCATAACCCGTGCTTATTTGTCCAGCCCTCCTTCCATTGCAGTCATTACTCACTCACATATTCCCAAGGGTAGGGGATATACTCCCTAGGGACATAAGAACCAGACCAAGGAAAAGCAAGAGCTATAGCGGCTGTAGGAGTTGGCAAATGAAATAACCCTAATTATAAATGAATGGAATATCAAAATGAAGCAACTAGAACTGAGTGTACACCTAGAACCTTTTGAAACGACCCAACTCAAACCCTACTTTAAGATCTTAGCTATGATTGAAGAGATATAGCTCCGGGTTGGTTAGTTTTAAAAATATGAATATTAGTAAATAATATTAAATAACTTTAATAAATTTATATTATATTTTCATTACTTTAATTTATAGTATATTTTATAGATATTTTAAAAATATTATGAAATTCTAGATAATTATTTGATAGAATATTGTATTTATATTGATTTGAAACAAATAAGATCTTAATTATATTTATGTGAAACATAAATATGAGAATAGAATATTTTTAAATATTTTTAAATATTATTTATTTTTTATTAATTTTATAAAAACAGTAGATTATAAATATGTTAAATGTACCATAAATTTAGAAAAGAAAAAACTCTATATTAGGACTGTATATTCATGTATTTGCCATATGAATTACTCATAATTGAGGATCTAACCCACTATTACTTGCTAGTTTGACTCAATGTTGGAGAATTTAACTCAAGTACAAATAGTCAAATTTAAGTTGAAAAAATTAATTTAGTTTGACAATAGGGTCAAGTAGAGATTAAGTTGGGAGTCCTCAATTTTTTTAATTATGTTCCATACAAATCCATATTAGTGGATTTTCGCCTTGTAAGCATAGGTTCTATAATGGTAGGCTAGAGAAAATTGTAGGCGAAACAATTATATAAAGGTTAAAAACTAGCAATTGCCCCAAGGAAGGTGCAATAATACGCCGTGAAGGTAATTGTTAGCGGGTAAGTGAGAACAGGTAGTCCAGTATCTATCATTGCCTAACCAGTATAACCTAACAAGCCAATTTATTTTGAAAATGTTTGATAGTTTAGAAAAAGGCCTGTATGATGAGGAGTTAGTTTAGAAAAAGGCCTATTTAGCATTTGCACGCTTGCAATTTCAACATGTGTATGGTGAAGTCAATGCAATTTCAACATGTGTATCTTGAATTCAATGAGGAAGTAGCAAGCTGGTCAATATTGCCTTATAACATGATCCATATCTTTTTTCAACAATGTTTTATGCCTGGAAGTAGCAAATATTCGAATACAATATCTATTGGATTTTTTTTTTCAACAATGTTTTATGCCTGGAAGTAGCAAATATTTGGATACAATATCTATTGGATGTCATATAGGGGTTGTTGAACAACAAAAATGTAACAGAGATTTTGACTAGCCTCTCTGCAAAAGCATGCACAAAGTGTTTCTTGATCTCACACTGGGCACTCTCATTTGCTCTAACAAAATTGCAAAATTTGAGCTTTTGAACAATTGGATAATTTTGCCTGTGAGCTCCATCTGAGCCTTCATTACAGTCAAACAGTGTTCTGTGAAATAAGCTCGCCAAATCTGAGAAACAAATGCCCATCAGAAGTGCTGCTTGTGCTGCTTGTACCATCTCTGTGATTTTCTTCCAGATATCATCTAAGTGTCTCCTGTAGTTGTTGTTGGGTGCTGGTTGGTTTACTCGGATACTTGTACTTTGTTTAGAAGCTGGTACTAATGAATGCAAAACTCTGGCAACCTCATGCATGGTGGGAGTGCAAGCTGAAAGATATTTGTTACAACCCCAAGATCGGTGCAGGTTGCTGCTACTTCCATTACTGTATTGTTGTCTGCTTTTGATAGAATCTACATTCAAATGGCCATGTCAATAAAACTGAAGGTTATTTCTGTATTTTATTGGTCTATGTAGTGTCCCAAGACAAAGAGAACAAAGCCAAGTGAAGCAAATTGACAGAATATAAATCTTATCATCTTACCAGCTGAAGCAAAATAGAGTTGTTATACACAACTTTTCTCCCAATTAGTAGCTCTAAAAGAACAATGCCATAGCTGTACACATCAGACTTCTCGTTAAGCCTCGATGTCCTTGCATATTCAGGGTCAATGTAACCAATGGTACCCATAACATAGGTAGAGGTGTGAGTATTTGCAGAGGGGATACCCTTGGCAATGCCAAAGTCTGATAAATGTGCTTCAAAATTGTCATCTAAGAGAATGTTGGAAGTTTTTACATCTGTGTGAATAATACGTGGGTTACAGTCGTGATGTCATGATGGAGATATGCCAGACCTTGTGCAACCAGTCTATGTTAATCTTCTTTGAAGATCCTACATACAAAGAAACATTGTTTAGATTCTGCAATTCATCGATTAGCGAACATCAATCATATATGAAAGGTTGGTAGAATCTCATGCTAGGCCTATAATTTCTCCAAGGAAGGCGCATCTAAAAAAGTTAATTGTGCATCTAAAAAGTTAATCGTGCAAAGGTGCTTTCAACGGATGTGAAATACAGTGAAAATGTTTTCAACAGAACTACAACTCATTTACACCTTTCTCAAGGAAAACCTTAAAATATAAAAGGATGCTTCCTCGCATTTATCGAT
>LPNX010355344.1:167637-194930 GCA_001517045.1 Pseudotsuga menziesii | reverse complement strand
AACTAGTTGTAGAAGATGATGAGACAATATCTAGTTGAATGACTTACTAAAGCAATGCAGAAAATAGTTTAGATGTGAGGAAGGTGAAGAAGGTTTGGTTTGGTAACTTCTAAAGGTGTTCACATATAGATATGGAATAACAAGAGAGATTGTATCTAGATCCTAACTAGTGCATTCAACTAGTTGTAGAAGATGATGAGACAATATCTAGTTGAATGACTTACTAAAGCAATGCAGAAAATAGTTTAGATGTGAGGAAGGTGAAGAAGGTTTGGTGGTGCATAGAGATTGTTGGTGCATAGATTAAACCAAATGTGTGGGATAGTGTGTGCACTAGAAAACACTATTTTGCATGCAAAGGAAGATGAAAATTCAAGCATAATAATGCAAGAAACCAAGAAGAGTGAAGTGTGCACCATTACTCGAAGGATGTTGAAGTGGTTGAAACTCCAATTATGAAGGAAAATAAGATAAAGGAAAGAAACAAAGAAATCAGGTTTCTCTTATGACAAATCCCGAATGAGATTGATCCTTGTGATAGCGCATAATGAACTACTAACAATGTTTACAAGAGAAGGAAGGAACATAGAGGTTTTAAAGAGGATGAATATAATGGTTATTGTAAGAGGATAATTTGGCACTTCAGTGATTATATGCCCAAGGAAAAGGACTGAAAATGAAGTTGAGTATATGCGGCAGTCATGAATCATATAGGTAAAAGAGAGGGATGAATCGTATAGGTAAAAGATAGGTCCTGAAGTAGTAGATAGTGTCCAAGGGATCAATGTATGCAGGGAAAAACATTTTTAAGGGATATATACTAATTGTTTAGGTGTTAATATGAGTGTACTTGGCCCAAGTTGGGACTATTACACTACCACTGCACTAGTTTTGGTATCAAAGAAAAATTTGAATTTAAGAGAGAAATTTTTGAATAGGAGAAGTGAAGAGAATTAGTAATCGGAAAATTGGACACTAAAGAATCTTTGGGTGATTAAAAAAAATATTAGAGGTGGAATTCCCTAGAGTTGTGATAATTAGGAGGTGGTACAGATTATAGCGATAAGTGTTAGTTTTTCATCACATTTAAGCTAGCATTATGATCTTAGGATCTTTTCACTGAGAGAATAACAAGCACAGCAATAAAACACAAGCACATCACAAGAGACAAGAGACACAAAGAGTTTTCCTCGGGGAAACCATAAAGGAGAAAACCCTGCAACTTCCTCTAAGATAGAATCAACACCAAAACAGTAAGAGATCTCCCAAAACAGCAGTAGTCTTTTGTCTTCTGTCTAGTCCCAAAATTTCCTTCTCCAGTAGTGCGCCACACTTGGGAGAGCAAGTGATGTATTTCACAAGTGATAAATAGAGAGACTCTCACTCTCTATTTATATTTATCCGTTCACTTGAATTTCCTTTTCACACATAGGCTCAACCTAATAATTACTACTCGAGCCTACACCTTAATTAGTGTATAATAACTCAAGTGCCCTGAAACTGTGGGGACTTACCTAATGACTTGATATGACTTGATTACATTATTAATCCTCCCGATTGGAACATAGGGGCATGACCACATGACTCAGAGACATCCCGGAATAAACATCGGGTTACAATATATAAGATACATAGAAGAATACATTCTGAAGTTACATATACATCAACAATAAGGAGAAGAGGAAATGGAACTACTGTAAACTAAGATATACGCCAATTTTAGAATAAGAATTGAAGCACTCGCAACAAGACAACATTCATAATTCTTGGAATTGGTTAAGCATGTTTCGGTTGCTCATAATGTCCAACTACATGCGTTTGTGGATTAATGTGGCTCAGATTTGAATATTTCCTATTTTAAGCTACCTAGGTTTAGAGTTAACATTTTTTAGTGTAGAATGTATTTACCATGGTTTGAAACTGAACACACCATTCATTTATGTTTTGTCCTACATTCTTTCTCTTTACGTCCCTAGTTTCATTTTTCATTTTAGTGCATTTTCCTTTTCTCAAAATGCACCCAAACTTTTATATAAGTAGGTGGATGAATTTTCATTTTCAAAAAGTGCACTCAACCATGATTTACAATGTGGATTCGTTGACTGATTTACAGGTCCAAGGATCTGTCTCTGATACCAATTGTTGATAGTTGGTGAATTATTATTGATATGGGGTGAATCAGTATTGTTGACTTTTTTCCTTTTAAACCACTTATTAAAATTTAATCAAAACATTAAAACAACAAGATACACAAAACACATATTTTATCATGGAGCCCTAATAAGGTAAACCACCAGCACATTTCTATTATCTACAAATCTTTTCTTTTACAATTACAATAGTTATTTGCAAGAACCCACTTGCTGGAGACCATAATCCCCAAGTTTCTCATCCACCACTAAAGGATGCACCCACACCTTAGTTTATGCATGCACCTACAGACAAGGATACACCAATACCCTGATTCTCTAGCCACTACTGGAAGGAGGATAAGACCTCCTAGCAGGCATGTAGCCTTCCCTAGCACCACCTATTAACCCAAAAAATTACCCAACTTACTCCATATGGCCTACACCAAATGAAGACATCCATTCCCTAACCCTTGTTGACCCCCACATCCTTTCTTAACCTATGATTTCCCCTCAAAGGCTCAAAAAATATCAAAAAGGGGCTTAAAAACGCACAAAAGAGCCAAAATAGCTCACAAAGGGGCTAAAGCCCTCAAAAAGGGGCTAAAAACCGTAAAAGGGCCTAAAAACACCAAAGGGAGCTAAGAAAGAGGTGAAAAGGGCTTAAAACCCTGAAAAAGGGATAGAAACCCTAAAATAAGAGAAAAAAGCTATAAATAAGAGGGTGGGGGTCACTTTCAACACACCTCCATTTCTTCCTACTGTTACTCTGCCCATATGAGTGCCTTGAGAAACCATCATTCTCAAGCCATTCATTCCCTTCACTCCATTTTTCTCCACTAGCCAAACCTCTTGTATGTTGAGCCTTGCTCCATACCACCCAACCTTGTAGAGAGGTATATTCCTGAGCCAAGGCATGGTGGCCCCATTTTAAACAAGATGGAAGCTATATGGTCTCATTTCTTTGGTTAGTTTTTGTTTCATAGGTTGTTTAGATATACATGATGTGATTTATAATATTTTGTTGCAGGTTCTCCATTATTTGCCTCTAACAATTTGTTGTAGGTACTTCGGTATTCATTGACTCTATCCTTCCATCCTATAGACGGAAGGTAGGTACAACTACATGTAGCTAGGGTTTATTCTCTGCTACAGTTTTGCGACCACATTGGGTCAATCCCATAAGATCCATGTGTTTTAATAGTTTCTGTAGAGTTTTAAATAGTTGATTAAGTAGTTTATTTCCTGTTTCTCCCATTTATGTTACTATTCAAGCCCACTTGAGGCCGACCTGAGCCTTTTCGTCCACAGTACCAATTACTGTCGGCCGTACTTGGATCTTATTTTAATTTTTTCTAGTTCACGAGCCAAGTCACCTATTTTGGGTCGAAATAAGCGACCCCCTTGCTATATTTGCCCCCATGGGAGTGACCTACCTCTGTAGGCTCAGTCATCTGTTTCGGGCCTACAAGAGCAACCTGGTCTCCTATCCATCCCCAGAAGGTGTGACCTGACTCTCCAGTTTCCTATCGTCACTATTCGAACTGTCTGTTCATCTCAGTCGCCTATGTCCAACAGCCAGAAGCTATTTGTACTTTCTATAATTTATTTTATATTTAGCTTAGTGTATGGTTATTTATTTGCAAATAAAAATATGTCCAATGCTTGGTTATATTTCTACAAATATCTTTTTATTTCAATCTTAAAAAGTTAGTGGAAATCAACCTCCTTACCCAGCCCTTCCTCCTCTACTCAGTCATTACCCTCCGGGGTATTCTGAGATAAGACGGAGGGTTGAGAAAGAATAATAGGAATTAACGGTATCCATGTCCAACACAACCAACATACCTCTTCACTTACCCCCCTTTCCCCCATGCCCCCATGCAACGGGTTGCCAACAATGCTACGAATAGAACTGTAATGAAATATAGAATCGTTGATGACTTGGCCCAGTCACCTATGCCCATGTCCACTCTTGAAGTACTAAAAACATTCCCACCACAACGAAAATCATTGTTGGATGCGATCGGTGCCATAGATCCCTCCGACTCCAAATTGATGACATTTGATTTGAACAACAAAGAGCCCAGAATGCCATCAACCATTGCCTTCCAAATTCCGGTATCAAATGAGAATTTGGTCGTGCATCGATGCATCATAGACGAAGGGGAATCAACTTGCGTCATGTCCACATTGGTCTAGCAGAAACTTGGATCCCCTCTCCTACAACCATCCACTACTACTTTGCATTCTTATGATGGCCACCCCACAAAAGCTCAAGGAATCCTCCCACACGTTCCCATATCATTAGCCGAAAAAATGGTGTTGATTAACATAGAATTTTTCAATGCATAGTTGGATTATAACCTCCTCCTGGGAAATACTTAGGAGTTACATGTATTCCATGACAACCGTGGCATCCACTTTTTTCCTCCTTATGATGTTCCCTCACGACTGGAAGATCGTGACGATGGACTAACTAACTTACCACGATCCGTAGGGGCCAATAGCACCATCCAATGTTATCCCTACTATTGATACCACCTTTGATAGTGCGTACACCCAATCATTATTGGAAGTAGGCCCTAGGTTGTTTTCCAACACTTCCATGATGAATTCCTTCCCCTTGGTACCACCTCCACCAGCACCGAATGAGACGGTGAATTTGTGCACAATCTCATACAGCACCGTTGCGCCTAAACCACAACCATAGCTGCAACCTTATATACAGTCACCAGGGAATTACTAAGGTTCTCTCCCATTCCATACAATTCCCTTCCTTTTTCCCCCCTCTTAAAGTTTGAGCAACCCAGTAATGGCTACCTTGAACTTACCCAATCTTACATAGGGGATCCTCGTGTGGTACCTCGAACCACCTGCTCAACCCCCAATGCCCTAAGTTGTGTTGACTCTCGTTCAACACATTGTGGTCAAAACATGCCCATTTCTCGGCCCATAGAATCCACCTTCCACACCGGCACTAGCCCCACCCCACCCAAAGAGGGCTAGGGGAAAAAACACTAAAGCAGCTCTCGAACCTCAGTAAACTCCACCATTCCCTATGTGCGACATATAGGATCACGCAACCCAAAACTGTCCTAAGATACCCTTCCTTCGTGCACAATTAGATGCCATGGATACGACAGAAAATGTTCCAGTAGTCGACCTTTCAAGTCTGCCAAAGGCCAAGAACACGTCTTAGAGGACAAACCATGCATGTTCCCTTTGCGGTTGATATAGACATTATTCTCACCACTGCCAAGACTCGGCTGAGTTTTGGACTGCTCTGATTAATATTTGGAAACACTCCCTCGAATTCGGGATCACCATTTTTGAGTAAATTAACCCTCTGACTCCCTCCTCAGGCACCATGACCATTTGCATGATATCTAGCTCCAACAACCCTTCCACTTCTGAAACCATCAATGATCCCACGGTCCTATCCAATCGTTGTTTCAGTAATTATGAGGATATACTTAAGGCTTTAACCACTCTTGAATACCCTTCAGATGATGTGCACCATCGCTCATTCTTCATCCCCAAAGAACTTGTGTTGTCATCTGATGAGTTTTCAGTTGAGACCAAATATTTCATCCATGGGAAAGTCAACTGGTTCAGAAACCCCATTCAGGAACCAGATGCCTTTTAAGAGGGGAACATGGCCAATATCTCACCTACCATCAAGATCAACATCTCAACCAATCCTGATATTGTTGAATAAATCACGCTAGGGGCATCCTACTCTTCTAAGGAAGTCGCTTCCTACAAAGCACTTTTTCAATCATTTTGGGAAATCTTCGCATGGTCATACACCGAGATTCTGGGCTTGGATCCAAAAATCATGGAGCACCACATCGACACATGGATAGATGTGGTGCATGTCCTCCAAAAGTAGAGGCCCATCCACCCTTCCAAATTTGCAGCGGTCAAAGAAGAAATAGAGAAACTGCGCACAACCGTTTTTGTCTATCCCATCACATACACCACTTTGGTCTCCAACCCTGTTCCCATGAACAAAAAATAGGGCACCATCTGGGTTTGTACGGACTTCTGGGATATGAATCTAGCTTTTCCCAAAGACAATTTCCCAACACCGTTCATTGACCAGATCATTGACGTGTGTGCCAGACATGAGGTATTTTCCTTCATGGATGGTTTTTTTGGATATAACCAAATTCAGATCCGGAAAGAGGACCGGTACAAAACCACGTTCACCACCCCTTGGGGCACATTCGTATATCACGTAATGCCCTTTGGTTTGACAAACACTGGAGCCACCTTCCAACGTGCTATGATGTATTTCTTCCACAACCTCATCCACATTATACTGGTTTATCTGGATGACCTCACGGCTTGGTCACAGAAATGAGCACAACATATAGATGACTTGCGACAATTATTTTTGAAATGTATCAAGTACAAAATCCGCTTGAACCCCCTCAAGTGTATTTTTTGTGTCCAAGCAGGCCGTTTGCTTGGGTTCATCGTGTCCCACAAAGGGATAATGGTTGACCCTCTCAAAATTCAAGCTATTCTTGATCTCCCCTCACCACAAAATATGTGCCAACTATAGAGTCTCCAAGGAAAGGCAAAATTCCTTTGTCTCTTTGTACCAGAGTATGTGACAAAATCCCACGGATTCTTATTCCTACTATGTACCAACATTCCATTTGTTTATGATCAGCAGGAGCAGGAATCATTCGACGCACTCAAACAAGCCCTCACTTCTGCACCATTACTCTCTGCACCTGACTTCACCTGAGACTTCATCCTTTATGTGTCGGCCTCCGAAAATGTCATTGCCGGAGTCTTGGTCCATGAAGACGATGCTCGTCAAGAGCACGTGATCTATTACGTTAGCCAGAATCTGATAGGTCCCCCACTGCGATATTCGCTCGAGGGGAAAATGGCCCTCACCATTGTATTCTCGACCCAGAAACTATGCCACTACATTATTGCAAACCATACCTAAGTAGTGGCTGATTCCAACCCAATGTTGTACCTCTTAAGCTGCCGCCTCCTATAAGGACGTGAGGCCAAATGGGTATTTGTTCTCCAAGAGTTTGATTTGGAGTTTGTTTCCCCAAAAAGCACCAAGGCACTAGTGCTAGAGGCGCTCATCAAAGACCTTCCCCCGTTGTCCACACCACCACCACTCAAGGATGACCTTCCTGATGATTTTTTATTCGTCATCTCCATGGAAGACCCTTGGTATGGGGGCATCCTTTTGTATTTGCATACCCAGAAGTTCGAGGCCCATTTAATCCATGAAGATAGATGATGCATCCGACATCTGGCCGCTCACCATCTCCTGATTGGAGATGTGTTGTATCTTCATGGCATCGACACCATATTACGTCGTTGCCTCACCCACGACGAGGCTGAAATGGTCCTTAACGACTATCATAGTGGAGCCTACGGTGGCCACCTTTCGGGTTTGAAAACTGCTCAGAAGAATCTATGTTCTATCTATTTTTGGCCTTCTATCTTTGTTGATTGCATCAAGTCAATCAAACACTTCCGTAGTTGTCAACTCTTTTCCCCAAAGGTATGAAATCCCCCTGCACCATTACACCCCATGGTCATAGTCAGTCCCTTCAGTAAAAGTGCAATCAACTTCATGATAATCATCCCTGCCTTGACCAACGACCATAAATAAATTATTGTGGTCGTTAATTACTTCACCAAGTGGGTGAGGCCATGCCCGCATTCGATTGCAAAAGTGAAATGGAAGCACGTTTAATCTTTAAAAATGTCATTTCGTGCTTTGGTGTTCCCAAACAACTGGTCTCAAACCATGGTTCACATTTTAAATATGTCGTTTGGGCTAAGTTTTCAACCATGTTGAGGTTCAAACACCAGTACTCATCTTCCTACTACCCCCAGGGGAATGGCCAAGTTTAAGCGGTCGACAAAATCATCAAAACCATGCTGCAAAGGATGGTAGGAAACCATAAAACCAATTGGCACTACATGTTTTTCTCCGCCCTATGGGCCTATCGCAAATCTGTAAAGACCGCCATTGGTTTCACCCCATTCTGCTTAGTACATGGTGTCGAATCAGTACTCTCCATAGAGTGCCATATCCCGTCACTCCGCCTTGTTGTGGAACTCCTCCATGAGACTTCTCCTTTAGAAGAACACGTCCTCCAATTGGAACAAACTAATGAGGACCATCAAGCTGCGCTCCAAGCCATCGAAGCAGCCAATATTCGGTCAAAGTCCCATTATGATTCCCATATCCACCCGCGCACCTTCAACGAAGGTGATATGGTCCTGGTTTACGACTAAGCCAACGAAAAGTGAGGGAAGGAAAATTTTGAATCCATGTGGTATGGCCCATATGTTGTCCATCGTTGCCTTGGAAAAGGGGCATACATTCTAGCTGAATCTGATGGACAACTCTTGGAGAACCCGCGTAACAGGATCTACCTCAAGATATTCTATGCTTAACATCACCAATGAGTCACTTATAGCATAGTTTTGTCCTTTTTTGTTTTACACATTTTTTGAAGCAAGTCTTACATCTTATTTCCTTGACTACTCCAGATGGATCCTAACTCATGTCGCTACATTGGATTTGCAGACGGAGAAAGCATATGGTCTCCAAATCTCACCTCGGTTGCATGGGCTATCTATTCCCCATCACATGACTTGATACATATTGATGGGATATGTGTGGGAATTGCAACCAACAATTAGGCTGAGTACGATGGTGTCACAGGAATCTTGGATGCCACCCTACAATTGGGTATTCACCACCTCGATGTCTTCTTAGGCTCTCAACTGCTTGTCTCCCAGTTGAATAACCGCTACCATGTACATGATCCCTACCTCTTTAGAAAGTTCCTATGCACTAAACAGTTGGTTAGAACATTTGAATCCATCACATTCATACATGTTCCCATAAACCTCAATAGCATAGCAGATCAAATGGATAATGACATTCTAGAATGGCACATTCATCATCCTACATAGGAAGCATATAAAAAATAGCATCATACATTATCATATATAAACATGCATACATGTGTAACATACATCATCTAGGAATTTTTCACATCATAAAAAGACTCACAGATAAAAACCATAAAAGCGCATCCATGTGCATTATATATATATATATATACATACATATTGCATGTCCAAATATGTCTAGTACAAAAATGAGAAGCTACATATGCTTTCTCAGCTGAATATACATGGCGATACAAAAATCCTAAGTGCACCAACGCATTAGGGGAAGCCCCACTAGCTGCTAATCAGAGCCGAATCCATCCTTATCCTCATCCGACTCTGTATCCTCCTCCCCCGAGGAATCACCACTCTCCATATGTACATCTCACCGTGTTGTTGCACATACATACTCAGCAGCCACAGCGATCCTCTTCATCAGAGGAATCCATTGCGAAGGCGAATGGAAGCATGAAGCAATCATATCATCATCTAGATACTTCCAACCATCATCAGAAACCCCCTCCATTAGTTGCTCCTCATACGGCTGCAAATCATCCAGAGCCTGTCGCTCCCGACGGGCGTTCGGCGCAGGTGGGGATGGTGCCGCAATCACACCCATCTGTCATTGGTAACCTAACGGAGGACAAGGACGAAAATATGCACATGCAAACAAAGAAATATTCAGTCTATGCATATCATCATCTGACTATCAGCTAGCTAAAGCACTCTATATATGAATGTAAGCACAAAAACATCATGTATACGTACCAGCTTGTCCCCAGGCTTGGCCTAGAGGTCGGGGCATCTTAACATATCCGTGATAATGCATCCCGACATAATATGGGTAGTCCTCAATGACTACCGGGAGATGACGCCATTGCGTAAATAAGTGGCCCATCCTGTTTCCTTCGTCATGCACCATCATGTCGCACCACATACGCATTCGTGGTTCTCACGGCCCACTCTCCCGCACCGTCATATGTGGAGGTAGAGTCGATACTCTCTCAAAGAAGAAATCACACAAGAAGGAGCTAAAGTAGAAGTCTCCTCCAGATGTCCTTGCATTATTTAGCGCATGTCGAAATGAAAGCAAATACATCTGGGCCCATCCATAGTAAGTGCCCCCCATGGCACTCTCCACCATCTAGAGTTTCCCTCCTGATATCTTGTGGCTTCCTCAGGAACCCAAGATGCACAGTACCATTGTTGCAATGGCCTATGCATTGAGGTCCTCAATATCACAAACCATAATTTGTTAACCCTACACATACGTAGTACCATAGCAATTCCTCTCACACAACTCCTCTAGAATCTCCCCGCAAGAGATTTTTGGTGCTAGATGGCCAACTACTTCGAGCATCGAGAAACTAGTCAAGAAGTACACGTCTCAAGGCGTGATCTCCACATTCTTCCCCTGTATGATGAAAACTTCCCTCCTTACATCCCAGAAACTCACCAAGTGCAAAATCTTCATCAAAGGGATGCGCATGAACTTGAGAATCCCACAATGGGCTAGCAAACCTCACACATTGGCATCCCATAGAGACTCCTCTTGGAGCTCTTTGTAGTCCTGCTCCCTCCATATAGCACCAAGCATCTTGCACAAGCACCAGAACCCTGTTAGCCTCAGCTTTCAGCAAAAAACTCACCCTGGGACGAGGTCGCACCTTGTAGGCCAAAACCAGCGACCAGGTCACACACTTTAGCCAGACAGATGCGACTGAGTTGCACTTTCATGCCCGAAAGGAGTGACCTCTAGTCGCACCTTTCTACCCGACAGAAGCGACCTAGTCACACCTATATGAAAAGAAAGAGCGACCCAGTCACTCCTTTGGCCTCGAAATGAGCGACCCGATGTGAGGAATCCCTAGCAGGCCAGCAGAAGGTCCCGAGTGAGAAAATCAGTAAACTAAAACACGGAAAATGATGATATTTACAAGAACTCTTACCTACAAGTCATGGATTAGAAAATCGCCGATTGAAATGGGAGAAATCAACAAATGAAGTTTGGGGACCTCCTCTCCAACTCAATAATGAATAGTAACAATGACACTTTTCATGAGGTCCCCACCTACTTATAAGCCTCATTATGCCTATTTTTCTTCTGAGCATAACAAAGCCATTCGAAGTCCATTTGGGAGACCGTTCACACTGTTGGTTTCAATTTTTCTGCCCTCTATCTTTTTATGAGACCATTGTCTCATGTTTAAATAATTGATTTTCTGGACCATTTCCCGTAAGTCATATCATTTTGCATGCATTTGGCATATAACTGCCTCTAGACCTATACTTATATCATACGTAGTCTAGTCCGTCCACCACAACTTACACCAATTCTCTGGACCTATTCTTGGAGGTCACCTCGATTTGTGTGCCTCTGTTGCATCGATTCGCATGCCTCTACCACGAGCCGTCCAGTTCATGTATTGGTAAGTTAAAGGGCCACCTGCTCCATTTATGCTACACAGTTGGTCACGTTTGACCACCTTTCATTGTCCCTCCATGGGGCACCACTAGTGCCCCCGGCTTCGTTGACCATAACGAAGTTTTTGTTAAGCTCTTTTCTAACTCCTAAAAGAATGAAAAGATTTCCGAGCACCCTTGCTTCCTTTCCCGCTTGTTAAAGTATATGAAAGGGTATCGACATCATCTCATTTATCTCCTTTGACAGACTGTGTAGAGTACCATATGAAAAGGACCACCTTGGCACATTCAAGCCAATAACGTTTCTCTCTACATCCTTTTATGTTTTCTCAAGCATTGGGACCGAAATTTATAAAAAATATCACCATGGGTTGTCTTTAAGCTCTTTTCCAGCCTTCTCATCAAAAAAATATCATCGAGAAAAATTGATTTCGTTCATGCACGTAAAAGTATAGGTTTAACTTTTTCCATCCTAATTGGACTACCAATGGTAAAGAAGTCTCCCATTCCCACCTACGAAACTTAGAAAGTCAATATAGGGGGCGCACCACTAAAATATGAGGAAAATAATACATGTGAAGCATTTGTAGTCTCCAAGAGTGAAGCACCTTAGTATAGTTGGTCAAAATAAGAATTGATGGACCAAAATATAACTAACAAGTTCCAACAACCTTATCCATACCCTTGACAAGTAAAATTTAAAAACTTGTCATCATTAATACAATGGTCAAATGGTCCAACTAGTCAATAAGTGACAAGTGTGCCCTCCTCAAATGAAATAATATCTAACAAATTAAGTCAAAAGTGGAACGTGTAGAAAGGAATGGTCCAACAATGGTGAATGTACCCTCTCGGAATGGTCAAATCATGGTGAATGAATCCTCAAAAGCTATTCTGTGAAATTTTCTAATAATTCATTTAGTTAATTGTCCAAAAAACATTAGAAGCACCATGGTGCAACAATAGTTGATCCATATTTTATGTTACACCTCTAAGACTAAGTAAATTTCTTAATTTTCTAAGCAATGTGAGGGTAGTGAAGTTAATGTAATGTAATGAAAGGGAAATTAATTGTAATGTTAGGGAAAGGGGTTCACAAATTAAATATCATGAGAGGGTGTCTAAGTTCCAAGTCCCATTAGCTTTCAAGAGCCTGAGGGGTTAAAATAATTTTTCTTCCATATGTGTGTGTCTCGAAGGGAATTGTTTCTTTTAAGTTACCATTTCCTTGCACCATTTTTTTTATGATCCTTTATTTATTTATTTATTTTTAGACATTAGTTCGTTTTTTTTATTTAGCTTTGATATGTTGGAACATAGGATAATTGTTTTTTTTAAAGGGGAATAACTCACATTCACCATTTGATTTCATTTCCCTTAGAGAACTTTGGCTTTGTTTATTTAATGTAGGAACCAAACATAGGAATAATATGTAGAAATATTAGAACATGAAATATAAGTAGCTAATTCAAAAAGGGGGACATGATGGAAATGGGTGGGGTGGTTAGTAAAATGGCATGATATTAAAAATGGAAAGATATTTTTTTTTAAATGACATGAAATGAGGTTCACACTTACTTAAATCCAAAGGGGAACACCTAATCCCATAATTTTATATGCTTAATAAAATGAGGAAATAAGAACTATAGACACACCATGATATCCACTAAGCTATTGAAACAATATTTGAGGGCATTGTATGAGCCATTATAGAGAAACACATTTTACGTCTTCATATTTTTTCCACACATAAGAAACAATTTTAACATAAGGCAAGTGGAGAGGATATTTCATTACATTGGTACCAACTAGATGTCCCCATTTCTCTTTGCTAGGTGGAAAGGTAGGCTAAGTAGGCTATAAAATCCTTGAGCTAGTTGAAAGTGTCTCTCTAAAATGTATTTGTTCAAGCCATAAATATCATATGTGGAACTACTCGATGTGATCGACTATTACATAGGAAATTATGATCAAGTCACCCCATTTATGTTAGGGGGTAATAGGTCCTCTCATCAAGGATTTCAAGGCACTCTCTCAAATATTTACTCAAGAAGCAAAACACATCACCGCAATGTAGTTACCTTTGGTTCACCTAAAATTATATCCTCCCACTATATGGAGAAATTATTGAAGAAATCCCACTCAGTTGGAATTGTTGAGTTCAATTCCATCGAATTTATGGAAACACCCACACCATATATTTGACTTGCAACAATTTCTCTCCCAGTTTCAACATGTTTCTAAGGAACCAAATAGTTTACTTTAATACAAGGAAATCAACCTCCCAATGTCCACCCTTATCACCACCCTTTTTCACAAAAGAATGAAATTGAAAAAATAATTCAAGATTTATTAGAGGTCAACATCATTTGTCCTAGCATAAGCCCTTATTCCTCATTAGTGGTTATGGTCCTAAAAAAGCAAGCCACTTAGCGCATGTGTCCTAATTTCCCATATCTCAACAAATTAACCGTCAACAATAAATTTCCTATTCATATCATTCATGATCTCTTAGATGAATTGCATGGATCTAAATTTTTCACCAAATTCGACCTTCACTTGGGATATCCAAACATGATGAAATATATGGACTAGCCAAGACAACCTTCCACTCCCGTGAGGATCATTATGAAATATATGGACTAGCCAAGGCAAACCATCATAATCTCAAGTATTTCTTGGAACAATGGTTTTCCCAATCAGAGCAACATAAATGGGTCACTAAAGTGTTGGGTTATTATTATGAGATCATATATAAGAATGGCCACAACAACAGGGTGGTGGATGCTTTTTCTCGACAATTTGAGGAGGAGGGTTCCATTTTTACATTGTCCTTACCAATTCCTAGGTGGATCAATGAACCATGTTAGGAATGGTTGGCCCAGGACACAGTCTATTGCCTCATCAAACAGATATGAGAAGACCTCAACTCTCTTCCTAGCTATACATGGCATCAAAATATCTTAAGGTATAAGGAGCACATTTTTGTCACCTTGGACTTAGCCTTGAAACCACGAATATTATAGGAGTTATATTCATCATCCACATCATACCACTTAGGATTTCATAAAAACTATGAAATTATTAAGCACTCATTATTTTGGGTAGGCATTAAAAAAGATATCGACAACTTTGTTGTAGATTGCAACACTTTTCAACAACATAAGTGTGAAATTGTGAAGTCACCTGGTGCTTTGCAACCACTTCCAATTTACAACCATATTTGGATGAACATCTCTATGGATTTCATTGTGGGGCTTCCTAAGGAAGGAAATAAAACAATCATTATATTCCTTACCACAAATTTTTACACTCTCGTTCGTGGCACAATTCTTCATGGATATGATTTTTAAGCTCCATGGTATGCTGAATTCTATTGTATATGATCGGGACACTACCATCGCAAGAAATTTTTGGTAAGAATTTTTTAAACTTTAACGTACCTTGTTTGAATATCAACACAACCTACCACCTCCTAATGGGTGTTCAAATGGAAGTGTTCAATAAATTCTTGGAAACATATTTGCAATGCTTTGCATTGAACATGACACACCACTTCAATCCTAATGGATTCCTCTATCTGAGTGATGGTATAATACTATTTATCGTGGCTCTACTAAGATGGCACTGTATGAAGCAATGTATGACCAACCTTATCAATTAGTTCCTATTACTAGGAACCTTAAGGGTTGAGGTTGTGGACAACACTCTAACAAAGTGGTGGTATAATACTATTTATCATGGCTCCACCAAGATGACATTGTATGAAGCAATGTATGTCCAACCTTATCAATGATTTCCTATTTCTAGGAACCTTAAGGGTTCAGGCTATGGGAAACACTTTTTGCACTAGAGAAACTATTCTCAACACTCTTAAGTGAAATCTGTATATGGCTCAAAACATAATGAAACAATATGTATATCAACATCATTGCAAGAATTACTTTGAAGTAGGGGATCATCTATTCCTTTGAATCTAACCTTATAAATAAGCATCCCTCAAGCCTCATCTTTACTAGAATCTAGCTCCTAAGTTCGATGGACCCTACACTATCTTCCAACACATAGGATAGGTGACCTATAAGCTCACTCTACCAGATCAGTCCAAGGTTCTCCCGGTATTCACATCTCTTGCATAAAAAAAGTGGTGGGTTATAATTGTAATGTGCATACCAACTTACCATAATTGGATACAGAAGAGTCCATTTTTCTCTAGTGGGAAACAATCTTGGCTTCTAGGAATGGAAATTGCACAAGTGCACAATCGAAGAAGTTTTGATCTAGTGGAAAGATAAGATGAACTTGAGAATTCCAGCTGAAATTTTATAGCAATTTCCACACTGTCAACATTGAGTACAATGATTCTTTTGAAGGTGGTGGGGGCATGTTAGTGTCCTACCTTAACCCTCCTTAGTTTAGCATTTATTCATGTAATGTGTACAACTATGTATTTGGAATAAGGTCGAGTAGTCAGTAGTCAACAATGAATGTAAAAAGGGTCTCTCTATTAATTAAGATCCACTATGAAGTTTTTACTTATTAGTTGTTTGACCATGTCAAGTAGTTAGGGTTTTGGATATGAGAAGCCTATTTTAAGAATTGTATGGCTATAAATGGTTGGGTCGAGAATTATTGTATCAAATGTGGCTCAAGTGAAAGGTCATCCAACCTTAAGAGGCATGTGAACATTTTTCCCAAAATCTATTCTCATAATATAAGACTTATTTCTTGCAATACATATCTTTCTACTATATAATGTTTCTTGTTTTGCAGGATAAATTATGGCTGATTTTATCTTAGATATCTATGTACAATCCTTTTTTGTTTTAAGTTCTAGGGGTAAAGAACACCACAATTGACTTGAGGATGAAGAAGAGAAACAATAACACTCTAGGCTGATGAACTCGTTCTTGGAATCCTCATTCTTGGAGTTGACATGGGAGAACCACCCCTATTCTGCTGCAAAAAGGGTTGTTCCAGAATATCTCCACCTATAGAATTATGTCATGAATTATAACCCAAACCTAGGGTTAAGCAATTGTCAGATCCAAACACAACGACATCCAAATACAGCTTCACCATACACAAGCCACCACATGGAGAATGCTTCGAGTTGCAAACCTTCATTAGACTAAATGGAATAGACATAGAGTTATTGATTGCAATGTTTGCTAATATATTTTATTGGAATCAATAGGCATTTGAGGGTTCTCAATTACTCAAAAACCTTCTCTTTGTTAAAATTGGTAAGTTGTTGTGCTTACTAAACAAATTGATATTGTGCTTTCGAATCTCACACTTTGTACTTTACTAGTTGTTCCTAGGAGTTAAATATGCAAATAGTATGCTTCATACACATACCTAGAATTATCAATTAATAAGTCAAATAGATCCTAAACATATCTATAAATTTCAATTTTTGAGCCAGATTACCTTAGCAATATCGAAATTTGTCAACTAATAACTCAAAAAAATCCCTACTCATCTAAAATTAAAGTAGGACATACCAATGATTACCAATTAATAAGCGAACACCCCTTTTCCATACCCAAACTTATGCATTTAAGCTTTCATTTATAAGCTATAAAAAGCTAGACAAGATCCTTCATAAAATTATTTAACCATTCTAGACCACATTCCACCTTTGATGTTACATTGTTTTCTTTGAAGAACTATTCGTTATAGATAGATTTTGTCTACCTAATTACTGCTACCCACCAACAAACTCAAAACTAAAACCTTGTAATAGTGAATATGACATTGTTATGTCCCCGACAGGGGATATATATGATTCGCGCGAGTAGATTAATTCAGGAGGTAGGTTTAATTTTTTTGGTTTTTAAATGTTTTCACTATAGTTTGAAATCAATTTTATTTTTGAATTATTTAAATTTTGATTTAACTTGGCTCCTATTGGTTTTGTATAGGTAACGTCAGTCTAGGATTTTGTGTCCCAAAACCCAGCAGCTAGCTAATGTAAGAAAACATTCTGATAATTATTAAAAAATGATTTGTTTTCATATAATATGGTGCATTAACCCTAGGTAATCTGAATTAATAATTTTAGAACTTCGTAGTCGATGAGGGATCCAGTGCATGCAACCCACCTTGAGAACCTTCCTAACGGATTAAGGATCCAGTGCATGCAACCAGTGTGAGAAACACTTGTGTCTCCTTAAGAGTGTGAGGCTAGGTGGGGTTTGAGGGATCCACTACATGAAAACCACTTGGGTAACATTCCCACCTTCCTAGACGGTTAAGGATCCAGTGCATGTAACCAACACATGTGGTCAAGTTAGGTGGATTTCGAGGTTCCAAGCGTGTGGTTCGAATAGCTTCCCAATGCTATATTTCTCTCATAATGCTTAATAGTTTGATGCGTAATGACTATTCTAATGTCTCATCATAAGAGTAAGAGTATTGAACATTGAATTCGGTTTGTTGTTATAAATTTTAATATCATATTCTCCCATTCTTGCATTTGAGTTGCAGTGACTCGAGACTTGTCTGGCTTAAACATTCATCTGAGTCTGGTTGATGTATTGGTTAATCAATAACAAAATTGATCTATGGGAATTCTATCAAGAGCACAAGTGGAATGTCAAATATTCGAAGTGTAATGGGACACAGTTATGACTGAAGATATTATGTATTTGTATAGAGATTTATATATTTTTGCATCGTCACTAGACTATGATGCGTTCTAATTTGCATGTTTTCTGCAGTTTGGTATTCTGTGGGATCTATCAGCTCGAGAACATTTATATCTACTTTCTACCATCAAAGGCATGCCAAGAGCTTCCATTAATTCTATATGCTTTTGATGACCTTGGTTTTCTCAAAAAAATGAAGTTTCATGTTTTGTATTCTTGTAATTGATTGTTTTTCAAAGTGTCTCCAACGCTGTAAGTTTAGTTATTATCCCGCAGGATGCAAAAAACTTGTTATCACAAGTAAAACTATCAGAAGCAGCCCATATTAGAGATGGCACCTACAACGAAGGAATGAAGCACCTCCTTATTGTGGCAATAGCCCTCATAGGAGATCCTAAACTGGTTTTCGTGGATGAACTGGTATTTCCAATTCTTCCACCCTGTATACATCTATAAAACATCAATTGGATTCTTAGAAATTGTTTCTTTGTACTAAAATATGGCTTTATTTTTAGACTTCTCGTGCTTACTGATCTAGGTAAGGAATTGTGCACAGACTATTTCTTATATTGCAAATTACCAATCTTATTAGAAACTAGTTTCATCTCGTATGTTTAGATGTCTCGGCAATCAACTTGACAAGGAGCAATTACAAGCCAAGTTCAGTGGGTGAGTGGCACCTAGGTTCTTCAAACCCAAGAGAAAATGTAGTCTTTGTACATGATTATTCCAAAGAAATTGACCAATGGCCGCCAATTAGTGAATTCCACTAATCAATCAATACAATTAAACAAATCCACTTCACCTTCATGCTTTTTCTCTGTAGCTGTGTTTTTCTTTAAGCTTCCAAAGATGACTACTCAGAAACCTTTCTCAGCAAGTTGCAAGATGTTCATAAAATATAGGAGGAGCTTAAACTGAAAGAATTACAAAATGAAATAGAGCGATTGAAATTGCAGCATGACACTAGAGGGACGTCAAGGATAGAACTTGATTTAGAAGGAGAAACTGCTACAGAATATTTTCAAGTTTATTACCTTACATTTCTTCCTTACATTTTCTGCTGGTTGTTTTATTGTCAGTCCATTGTTGGTTATTAATATATCTGAGGAACATTATGCAAATGCAGGTTAAAGATAGGACTGAAACTTTTATCCAACCAGTACATGGAATTCTTCCTATTGAGACCAAGATCTAAAAGGTTTGAAACCTGAAATTACAAATCAAATTTGTAGAAGCTCAGAAGGATCTGATTAGTCTCATGGCTCCCACTCAGTTCTTATTCCATCAAACCAGTAATGATGGTATTCAAGGGATTGTAGAGAAAGGATTCGGACTTCTGCTTGCAGATAAAAGAAATATGTTTGGACGAGTATTTTGGCAGTTGTCCATAATTTTTCTAACGTTCTACTTGCTTTTTTTATCTTTATCAGGCTAAGCCTAGGATTCCCACCCATGTTGCTTTTCAGATCCAAGTGGTATCTCCTTGCATAAATTTTTTTAGGATTGTGGTGGACGAAGGAGAATTTACCTATGTAATGTATTTTTATGTCTGAAGAGATTTCTAGGATCTCCTGAGCTCGTTCCATCAGCCACATTATTTAAAGGTGGCATGACCAGCAGTTTAAGCCATGCCATGGGGAAAACACCAGGTGTTCTTAGCTCTAAACCAGTAGCCCCAGTACATGGGCGTTAGCTTTAGAGTTCATCGTACTAAACTTTTCCTGTCTCCTAATTTCGACAAAAAAAAATTTTACCATAGAACAATTACTGTTACTGCAGTCACAGTTGACAATGTTGCCAATAATTGTAAGACTTAAATATGTACCAATAATAGTAAGATTCTTGCTTTTTGTTTGTGTTATAACATAACAATTATTGTATAGAAGTGAACAATGCTACCATTAATATCAAGATTCTTGTTTTTTGTTTGTGTTGCTCATGCAATTTTATTATGCTGATAATTGGTATTTACCTATTCTATACTGTAAATGTTGCGAAATTCAGTTCAACAGACTGCTTTCGGTCACATATCATCCAATGACAAATTTATATATACTGTATTTTTCTACTATTTTCATGTTGAGGCTGTTTTGAATTTCAGAACCCAAGAGAATCATAAGTACAACACACATGGAAGTTTGAAATTTGACGGACAATTTGCTCCCGTCAAATACAGTTAAATTATTTTTCAAACTGTCTTGATTGACTCGCAACTATCAAACCAAAATGTATTTTTGACAATTCTTAAATTTTTGAAAACGTTATTGCTTCTTATTTATTTTTATTTTCATATGGTAAGTGGGGTTGGGATAAGCTCTCGACTTTGGATGTTAATGCATCGTAAGATTGCAGTATTCTCTGGAGTCGAAAACATTATTGCTTCTTATTTATTTTTATTTTCATATGGTAAGTGACGTTGAGATAAGCTCTCAAGCTTGGATGGATAGCCCCAAGGATTAGCTCAATTGGTAAGACGTGCGCACATTCTCTCTGTGCATACTCTCTGGGTTCGAGGGGAGGTCACGGGTTCGAGTCTTGAGTCCTCTGGGGTTAGGCCTTCTGCTAGGATGGCCGGCTGTTTACCACCTCTACCATCCACGAATGTGGCCGGCTGTTTACCACCTCTACCATCTACGAATCTACGAATGTGGGAAAGTATTGCTGGGTTTCCGTAGAGCTTGGATATTAATGCATAGTAAGAATGTAGTATGCTCTCGAGTCTACATAAATACAATTTTGTTTGGGGAATAAAGTTTAAGCTAAGTTTTAATTACTTAATTTTAAATTTAATAATTATAATGATAAGCTTGAATAAAATGGATTAATTTAAATTAATATTTTTTTTAATTTGATAAAATTTTGTGTTTAACATAATTTATTTTATTAATCCATAAAAAATTCTAGTTGTAATAGTTTATGGTCAAATATTTTGAGCTTATATTAATTTTAATGTGTCTAGAATTTTTATAATGTTTTAAATATAATATTTATTAAATTATTTTTTTGGAAAATAAAAATTATTTTAATTATATAAAAATAGTTGGTATTTCGTTTTAAATTAAAAAATCTTACTTTGTTTATATTATATTTATCAAAAATTAAAATTAATTAAAAAATAAAGAAGTGTAATATGAAAACTTAACAACGAAGATAAGTGTAATATGAAAACTTAAAAGCAACCAACACAAAACGCTACTCATTAGCTATGATCTTTTCGAAAGTGATGTTCAACTGTTAATTGACTTTACATTTCAATTTCTTTTACAGCGTTGAAATTAATTTATTCTCTTTGTCCCAAAGTGTGTGTATAAGTTTACATTTGAATAGAAAATACATGGACAACAACGAGTGTGTGGCACTTAACTTGTCCATTAAATTGAAATTAGTGGACAATCATCATTTCCACCACCTTAGCTAATAGCTAATAGCTAATGCCAATTAGCCAATTTTATATTTAGTAATTTTATTTATATTTAAAACTTATTTTTAAGTATATTTTGTTTTTAAAATTTTAATTAATTTTTATTTTTTTTATAATTTGTTTTTTTATTGGTAAAGTGGTGGAACCCCCTGACTAGCAGGGCATCTAAGTCATCAAAATCACCCGGGGATCGCACCTGGCCTGGACCGCACCAACCCTTAACATGGTTAAATTTTTTGGTATCCGACGGGATTAGAACCAACGACCTTTCAGCTCAGAGGGCATCTTAAACATACCTTGCCACCAACTCTTTTACATATCACAAATATTTATAATTTGTTTATATATATAATTTTCTTTTATTAAAAAATAATTTGTTATAAATATTTTAAAAAATACAATATTAATTCTTATCTTCATTTTGGCTATAGTGTATAAATTAAGAAGTTATCTAGCTTTAGAAGAAGTTCATAATTCTAAAATTGTATGTCATTTTGAACTGTGAAAAAATTAAAGTAAATGACAAACATAGACTAGAAAAGACATCAAGTAAGAGACCCCCTCTGGTTCCCTTGAGCAAAGAAAGGTTATGTGGAATAGGTATGCATAAATTGTAAGCCTACCTCCATATATGTTCTTTTACTTATAAATGTAAAAATTTGAAATAATATATGAATTATTTTTTATTGTTTGCATTAGATGTAGAAGAAGAATCTATAAAGTATATGTATTTGTATAAGAAACATGGGACATTTAAAAAGGGTGTAAGCTAAAGTCTAGACAATTTACATTCATTATTTGACAAATTTTTTGTCAAAATCCAGCAAAAATTGTTGAAATGAGGTTTTCAGTTGTTGGAATTGCATAATCCGGGTCCTCTAAGGGTAATTGAGAGCATTGAATCCATTTTTGTATTCAAAACTGCAATTTAACAATGAAAATTGCAATTTCAACAGCAAATCTTGTCGCAAAATTCCGACCTTATCATCGAAAAAAATATGATTCATCTAAACTTTAGCTTACTCCAACAAAAATTCTAATAAATATACACAACTACCTTAAAAGAAATAAAATTTCTCAAATAAAAAAAATGTCTATCTTAAAACTTTTTTTCAAACTAAAAATATAATCCAAAAAGATATTTGGTAATCCAAAATGAATGTTTTTTAAATTCTTAATATTTTAGAAAATATTTAATAATGACGTTATTGAAACCAATTTAAAATAAAAATGATCACTATTTGAATTTCCAGATTTTCATCCTATAAATATTCGAAGTATATAAAAAATCATAATCTTTCTACTTTACCGAAAAGAGACATATAAGGGATACAAGTATTGAACGAAGAACATTGTTTTCAGCTTTTTCTTTGTAGTGGTTCGTGATCAAAACAAAAAAACCGTCATCACCAACCCACCAACATTCATGGTGGGCCATGACTGTTCGTGGCCATTACAAAGTATTCTTCTAGGTTTTGGACATCCATAGAATAATACTTCATTATTCAATATAGACATAAACGAATATAGTCTAAACATTCACACGAGTCGACCTTGGTATGGTGTCAATATAATGTTATAATCTTCATGTGTACCAAAAGTCTCTTAAGCCAAGCTCTGGTTAATTATGGTGGTATTTTTCTTCAAACACAAGGTTTGACTTTGGATGCCCACTGGGAGGGCCTAAAGAAATGGGTAAGGTGTCTCACTTAGGCTAGTTTGGATTATTATGCTTGTATCAATGCAAAGCTTAATGCTCTTGCAAAGGACCTGACGAGTAAAACCTTTAGTTGGTCGTAGCATAATGACTCTCCTCTTCATATGATATTTTGTCGATAACCCAATCTCTTACAACATGGCTAACCCTTAGGAGACAAATTAGGGCCTCATGTTCTAGGTGGAGTCTGTTTCATTGCCTCTCCAATTTATATTTCAGATGATATATGGTTTGTTTAGGGATCTAGCTTGCATCATTTTGTTTTATCAGCATGGTTCTATTTCAGTTCGGCTCTAGTTTTGTGGTCATAACCCCCGACCTATGGGAAATATTTCTATTGTTAAATGCAAACTATTAGCTCTTAACTTTAGACCAGTTTTGGTTAGCAGGGTACTCCATTGGCCCAGGCTATTTCCAAGTTTAGATGATGATAAACTCTGAATTCCTATATATACAATTTTGCAATTTTAATAGAAATCGAACTTATAAAAAAACATGATGCTTTTTTTGAAGTTTTAATGTATTCTAAATTATTTTAATAATTAATTTCTTTTATATTTTATCCCCTTCATATTAATGATGTCATGTAATAAGGGATTTGAATATGGATGTTGTGAACATTTTTGGTACTTCCATTTTGATATGGACAATTTCTAAGCAAATAGTTGTCTCCACATCTCCAACATTGAAGTGGCTCTCTCGGCTTGTTTTCCATCATCTTAGTTAGCTTAGTCACACCTTATGTTGGTCGCCTTTTTTAAGTTTTGAATGAGGAGGCTTGAATCACCTCTTTCTTTGTTAAAAAACCCCCTTCTTCTTGTCCTTCCATGCCTTATGGAATTTTGGCTTGCTTTTGTTATGATCCTAACAATACTTAATCTTTATTATCATTTCATCTAGAATTTGAGCTTCATCAAACTCAATTTTGTCTTTGTATCACTGAGGTAATACACTTACGAAATACTGAATTTAGATCTTGCCATCTCATATATACTTTACAAACCTCAACAACTCGAAGAATTTATTTGCATATTCATCCATTGTCATTTGGACCAATTTTAACTCATGGAACTCTTTGATCTTATCAATGCAATACCTATCAGAGAGATACATTTTCTTGAAGTACTTCTTGAATTGTTTTAAAACAATATTCCTTTCATTGGGATTCAATGACTTGCCGAAGGTGATCTCACCAAATTGATGCTCTGCCATTTAGATTAAATATGCCCACTTTTTCCTTCATGTTTCCGAAGTAGTCATGGACTTGGAAACACATCCTCATCCTAAGAACTCAAGCCTCAGATTCTTACCTAGATTTCATTTCACCATAAAAGATAGGAGGTTTTTCCTTTCAAATTTATCCATGTGAGTTGTTCTTGAAAGGCCTCTTCCTCGTATTCCTATGAAATGAAGAATTTGATTTTTCAAGGGATTCCTTAGAGGAAGATGACTCTCTAGAAAAGAATTATGGAGTATATTTCCTATCTCTAAAAATCCTTCTTGAGCTATGAGAACTCTTGTGACAATGTCTCCTCAAGCTACTAACACATTATACAACTTAACAAGAACTTTATACTGAAAACTAGAACTCTTGACATAAAAACTCATATTTTTGCATTAAAAACATAAAAAACAATCTTTGAATAAAAACGTGGTGCTACCGGTAGCACCATTTTTTTAGGGGCTCAAATTATGACTTTTTTGAAACCTCGACCGATGGCGATGCAATCAAAACCTTAAATCAACCCCCAAATCAAAAAGTGGTGCTACTAGTAGCACCTTTTTTTGTAACTAAAATTATGATTTTTTTGGAAAACTTAGCACTTTTTTTTCGTAGCTAAAATTATGATTTTCTTGGAACCCTAGCTAGTGCAGATGCAATCAACTCTCAAATAAAAAAGTAGTGCTACCCGTAACACCTTTTTTTTGTTAGGTTACAATTGCATTCATTTTAAAATCATTCATAACATAAAATAAAATAAATAAATAAAAAGTAAAAAAAAATAAATTCATATAAATAATTTTGACAACACAATTTTGATTAAAAAATATATTTTTTCTAAAAAATAAAACATTAAATGAATTTGAAAAAATGGAAAAGATATTTAAAAAATTAAATTTCCTTTTCTTAAAATAATTTTAAAATTTTAGAAAAACACACAACATAAAAGTACAATTTTTAAAAAGCGAAGAAAAAAAAAGTTAGGAAAAACCAATATTTAAAAAAATAAAAATAATAAAGTACAAATATTTAAAAAAATAAAAACAATAAACTACAAATATTTAAAATAATAAAAAACAAACCAAGAAAATTAAAATAAGAAACGAAAAACTAAAAATATAATTAAAAAAAATACAAAATTACAAAATTGAAAAAAATAAACAATTGAAATATATTTAAAAAAAATAAAAATTAATTTACAAAATTAAAACCATTTAAAAAAAACATACCAACTTTATAAAACACAAAATTAAAAATAATTGAAATAAACAATTAGATTTTATTTTAAAAAATTAAATACAAAATTGCAAAATAAATAGATAAAAAATTATAAAATTTTAAAAGAATAAAAAAAATATTAAAACATAATTAAAACAATTTTGAAAAAAATCAAAAAAAAAATCCACATGTACCATCCCTCCTCCCTCCGCCACCCTCCCCCACCCCCTTGTACCCCACTCTCCCTCATCCTCTCCTCTCCTCTCCTCCTCCCTCCCCTCCACGCCCCTCTCCCGCATCCTACCTACCTCCCTGCCCCATCCCATACCTACCCCCGGTGTCGCATTTCCCTCTGCCTACTCCCCCTCTCATCGCCCTCCCTCCACCCATCCTTAACAGTCACTCAACTCCCGAAATCAATTTTTTGCCTCTCACAGCCCTCCCTCCACCCATCTTTGGTAGCCACTCGATTCTAGGAATCGAGTCCCTACCAAAGATGGTGGAGGGAAGGCAACAAGAGAGGGGGTGAATCCGCGGACCTAGGTAACACTTTTTGGCAAGCCCATTTCGGCAAAAACAGAAAAACGCACCTCGGTCGAGGGCTTGTTAAACCCTCAACCGAGGTCTTAATATCTCGACCGAGGTTTTATCAAGCCCTCGACCGAGGTTTTGTTCAGCCCTCGACCAAGGTATTTCTTAACCCTTGGTCGAGGTATTAAAACCTCGACCGAGGGTTAATAAATACCTTGGTCGAGGTAAATACCTCGACCGAGGTGCCTGTGTCGAAAAAATTATAAAAAGAGGCCGCGGGGGCCGCGATTGTTTTTTTGGCAAAATTTCATTGTGGAAGCTCGACTGAGAAACAACGGAACATCGGCGTAAGGATTGGCACCCCGAAGCAACCCAACCTCGTCAAGATGGAGTCGGAGCCAAGAGGTAACAGTTTAAATAATTGTTTTTCAATTTAAATGGAATTTAATTTTTTTTTTTTTATAAATTTATAAAATTTGTTTTAAAATTTGGTAAATGTATGTTTTGATAATTTTCATGTTTAAAATGTGTACCGGCAAGCAGAAATGCTGTCGGATTTTTGAAAATTTGTAGTTAAATTGAATTTTTTTGTTAATTTGTTATATATATATAAATTATGTCAACCGGTAGCGTTTATGCTACCGGTTTAATTTTGAAATGTGTCCCGGGCAAGCCGAAATGCTGCCCGATTTTTTTCAATCCTCCGTGAATTCATGGAGGATTGAAAAAAATCCATAAAACACCAACTAAACAAACCTATATGAACCATAGAGACAATTAATCAACTGTAGGCTCGAGACAAAGAATAAATTTTTTATAAAAATTTATTTGAAATTGGTTAATAAGTTATAATATTAATAAAAAATCCCCATACCCCACCCCCTTTTTTCAAAACATAAATTAAACCTACCATTTAATCTGACCTCACTAACCCTACTTAACCCCCCCCTCAATATTACTACCTTACCCCCTACTAACCCCTACTAACCCTATTCACCCCTACCTAAATTCATATCTT
>LPNX010355344.1:121853-165709 GCA_001517045.1 Pseudotsuga menziesii | reverse complement strand
TTCATTTTTAAATGCGTATATTTAGATTGAAAATTTTTAAAATAATAATATTTTATCACCATATATGTCTGATTTATATATGTCTTATTTCATGCAGATGAAATTCTAGTTTCCCCCAAATTTTGAGATGAAATTTATTTGTTAATAGTACTTTTTAATTCAATATTTTCTAGATCTTTTTCAAGTTTTACAAAGTTTTTCAAGTTCATATAGGTAAAGCTAGAGGTAAGGGACTAGAAAACAAGCTACAAATTAAGGCCTAAAGGCCATGGATGCTCAAGAAAGGGGGTCTTCTACAAGCAACACACTTCAAGAGGTGCAACGAATCTTGTAGACACCTCCCTTGCAAAGGATAAAGAATCTTGTAGACACATCCCTGCAACGATCTCTACTAACATAATGACGACCATACTAGGGACTTGGGGTTTAATTTCATGGTTTCCTGATTTTTTTTCTCATTAATGGGTGTTTATTGCCTTTATATTTTTCCATTTATGCTTAATTTGTGTCCTTAGACACCTTGATTCATCTTAGGAGTCTAAAACCTGCCCAGATCAACCCTTACACTATCAATGTTTTTGCAAATTTGCGCGATACCTTGGTTTTCTTGGAAATACACAGGTGAAGGCTATGTAAAGTAGAATATTCCCTAAAAAATATGCAGGTGCAGGCTATTTAAATTCATGTATTCCTTGGGAAAACGCAGGTGCAAGTCATACATAGTTGTGTTTTACGCAGAGTGTGTATTTTGGGCATAAAATCCTCATTTCTTGACCGTTATGAGTGATTTATTTTGGTATGGTTAGATTGGGAATACCTATATTGATTTTAGAGACTTAATTCATCTAATTTTACTTATATTTCAGTACCTTTTAAATATTTTAAATATTTATGTGCTTACTAGCTTGAAAATTGTCAAAAAATTGTCAAAAAACTAGGAATTGCAAATCATTGTTATAGGCCTATATTTAGGGATGCTTTTTAAATTTTTAGAGTTTTATATCATGGTAGAGACTTTTTAGTACCTATAATAAGTTTATTTTAATAATTTAGGATCAATTTCACTTGAATTTGGAAGTCTTAGAAACCTCCTTAAAAATCTAGGGAGATCACTTTAATTAGAATGTTTTTAAGTTTTCTCCAAGTTTTCTTTAAAATATTTCTCATATATGAATGTTTAGGACATATTTACCATTTAGATTCTTTATTTCACTATTGATTTCTGAAATTTAATAAACTAAAATTATTTTGTATGGATTAATTTTGAATTTCTTGAATCACAATTAGAGATATTTGTAACTTTAATCTTCAATTTTAATGTGATACATTATATTCAATCCCTGCATATCCTCTTCAATTTCACTTTCGGGTGCTCTTGTGAGCAAGAAATAATGGATCTCAAGTGTAATAGTCTAGATTTGATTTTCTGAGCATATTTTTGAGCCCTGTGTATCCTCTTCACTCGTACTTTTGGGCTATATTTTGAATCAGAAACAAGGATCTCAAGTGTAATAGGAATCTTCTGAAATTTTGAAGCATATTGTCGATCCACAAGTATCCTCTTCACTTGCGCTTTCGAGTGGTCCTGTGAAAGATAAAGTGAATCTCAAGTTTAAATTATTTTAAGCTTTAGAATTTCGAAATATATTTAGAATTTTGCATTGATTTTCAACCCATCAATTTGGAACATTAAATTTAACATTCAGAAAGAAAACATTATGCAATTGAAAAATCAAAATTGAATCACAATCCTACATTTAAACATCAGTTTGAAAGACTTATTAGAAATAGGAAAAAAATTGAACATTCTAACGTTTTCCATTTCCAATTAGTGATAGTTGAAGCAAATTGAACACATCTTATGTTTCAAGACAACCTCTTGAACTCTTTCTAAAAAAAAATGAAAACTTTTGTTTTCAAATTTGTAAAAGTGATTCTATTTCACAATTTGCATGTTTGAAGGATCTCAAAGAACCTCTTACCCTTCCATAGTATAGAAGTTCATTGAAATAAAGGAAAGAGTAGTGAGCATTATGCATTTGATTGCTTCAACATTTTGAGTCAAAAACACCACATGTTTCACCATCACTCCTCAAAACTAAGAAAACTACCCTAAAATCAACGCTTAATCTAAAATCTATCAAGATTCTTTTTTATATCACCAACATAGATTAGGTTAGGTCCTTGGAATAATATTGGAGAGTTAACACCTTCTTGGCCACATAATTTTGAAACTAGTATTGATTAAAGAGAGATCAATTCCAATAGTAGCAAAGAGTGCATGATAGGAAAGCGCTTCTAACACATGCGTTAAGCACGAGGTCAATCTGAATTAGTAAGGGTGGTACCCCCCACCCTCTTTCTTATTTGGTGGTATATGAGCACATTACAGTATTTCAATTAAGTGACAAGTCATTGGGGTGACATCACTTTCTTAAGATATCTAGTCTATCTGAGTTATCCTAGACTGACGACTATCCTGCCCAGCCACCGATTGGGAAGTGATAACCATAGTTTATTTTCCTAGGGAATCACATAGTCTCTTGTGAGTGGGGGACACTTGCAATTCCTAATAAATACACAAGGTTGTTTCATCTCCTTGGGAGGGTGAGTAGCCAAGAGATAACACTTGCAACTTTGGTGATTGAAGAACAGTGTCATTGTTTCTCGTACCTTAACTATTTAGTAATTGTTCAAGTGTGATGTCCCTAAGGAGATACTAGTTTTTGAATTCCCTCTAATCCAAATTTTCACAGAACTCTGGTTCTTTGGAAATAAGTTTGCTTGTTGATTTTCTTAGGAATTTTATAGATGTGTGGACAATTCAATTTTTATTGAGTCTAGTTTCCTTTAGGATTTTTTTACTGTATTTTGATATACTCTTATAAACAAATCATTTTATTAAACTTCAAAGTGATTGGTCTCTCGATTCACACATCAAGGTGGCAGTGAGGCAAGTTACCCAAGTTTGAGAGCCCCACTACATGGTGGAGGCAATTACATGAACCACATCTTTATGACTTTGAAATTGAACTACTTATAAACCCAATGAAATATTACTAGAGAAGAACAACATTAAACGGATTCTTGAAAATTTTCACATCATGGATGAAAAATAGATAGAATTGATGATATTACTCTAGTTGAAGTTGAAAATATAGAATATCACATAGTTACTCACATAAATCCACCCTTATCACATCCTTTAAAACCAATCACACTTATGGAAAGTGACTCACTAGTTAATATTTTTGAAACATGGAATAATATGCAAAACATTACATTTGACCCTTTGGCTTCTTCAGGAGTTCAAGGGACCACATCAATGCAGCCTCAATTGGTTGCAGGAGGTTATCAAAATCCTATTGGCACACACAATATTTTTATAGGTTCTACTTTTGGGTTAAACCCTTTACCATGGAATGTTAATACACCTAGCAGAAATAATCCATCTTGGAACATGAATTCCTATCTAATCTATCCTTCACCAATGGGAGGAAATTCCCTAGAGAGTCATCCTCTGATTTATCCTAGAATAATTCCTAGGGGAAATACACCTATCAACCCCATTCCACAATGGAGTGGTCAAGACCTAAAGAAGTGAACAATCCTCCTTGGACCTACCTTATCAAGGTGAAATCCACCCATTAGCCAGGTTATAGGAATTAATCAATCTTTTTGGATCCAACCTCCGTAAGGGGGAAATCAACCCATTAATCAGGTTCTAGGAGGTAATCAATCTTTTTGCATCCAACCTCCATGAGGAGGAAACTTACCTTGGAATTCTAATCAAGCCCAAGGAAAAATTCCATGGTGTGCTAAGGATCCAAGAAGTAACCAATCCTCTTGGGACTTACCTCTACAAGGGGACAATCCACCCAGTGGTCATGTTCTAGGAAGTAACTAATCTTCTTGGGACCTAGCTCCATCAATAGGAAATACACCCACTGATCATGTTTCGAGAAGTACCCAATCTTCTTGGGGGAATTCTTTGCAAGGGGGGAACCCACCTTTGAATTCTAATCAAATCCAAGGACAACATCATTGGAGTGGTTAGATTATAAGAAATACCCAATCTCACTGGATTCTAACCCCACAAGGGGGAAATCCACCCATTCATCAATGGTGTGGTCAGATTCCAAGAAATATCCAATCTTCTTAGAGTGTAACCTCGCAAGGGGGAAATCCACCCATCAACACCGTTCCACAATGGAGTGGTGAGGTTATAAAAAGTAACTAATATTTTTGGAACCAGCCTGCAATACCTGCATTTGATCCAACTAGACAAGATATTCAAAAATAGGTTAAACCTTCCTTGACTTCTGAAATCCTCATAGTCCAATACATGGACCTTATGGGAAAGAGGAATAATTACAAGGGTAAGTACAATGTTAATACTTCCAAACATCCAAAATTAAATCCATGGAACTTAGAGGAAAGAAGAAGAAATACAAGAGTAAGCATAATGCAAACTTTGGGAAGGAAGATGCACTGAATTCAACTGAAGATAGTGGGAAACAACAATCTGTTGTATTGATGCAACATTTTCTATAGCATGATCATCAAATAGTTTCTACAACATAGGTACCTCTGCTAGATGGAAACCAGTCAAAACCATCGCAAGGGAGAAATGATCCAATTCCAATGTCTTCATGTGTGATCATGAGGTGAACATTTGAACAAGATCCCGTTCTTACGATGTCCCTCCTAGTACATTGTATCAATCAGAATCACAGCCTAGTGGTTCTCTTCCCATTGAGAAACTAACCATAGACACAGTGCCACACCCCCCAAAGGTGTTATACGTAGAAAAATGTGTAATCCTAACGCACGAGCTGCTCATAATGAAAATATTATTGATGAAATAACTCAAGCACCATGTGCCATGTAATACATGGAGGTATTCCAATATTGTTGTGCACAAAGAAAGGAACTATTGAATTCAACTAGAGTTGTTGATCCATCTAATGCAACTTCGATCACATTAGACTTATACTAATCAACCTGTAGGATTCCTTTCGAAGTTACTTTCCATATTAAAGTAACATCTCATGTAAATAATATTTTTCAAACCACAGTGGATGAAGGGTCCTCGACTTATGTCATTCCATTTAAATGTTGGCGAGCGTTAGGATCACCCACCTTAGTTCAATCCCATACTGTGCAAAAATAATTTGATCGACATTCATGCTCTCCTCACAGACTCATTGTAGTATTCCCTATTGAATGGGGTGGAAACATTCATAGTGGATGTTGAGGTAGTAGATGCACTTATAGATTACAATTTTCTATTATGGCATAGTTAGATACATGCAATGATGGCTATAATGTCTTCAAAGTCTTGAGTAATTTAGTTCCCTCATTGGTGGATGATTGTCATGATTGACCAATTAGATTAATGCATGTTCCTTTCATTAAGGATGCTCTAAAAGGGGTTCAAGAAATTAGGGTAGGATCGTTCAAAAATTATTCCCTCATGGAAAATTTATGATCTTGAAACCCTTATCTATTGTAGAAGTATCATACCAAGCTATTCAAATGGCTTCAGAAGATTTGGATCAAAATATTCTCTTGATGGAGGAATATGATCTAGTTACTTGGTCCATTTTGGTCGTGATCTCTCCCATATCACTTGATTTCTTGGATGGAATTTTATCATCATAGGAAACTATCCTTGAAGTCATAAACATTTGGTTGCACCCACCTAAGGACATCTTTTGTGGGGCCACTGGAAGCATACTTGGTTTAAATCCACCCAAGTATAGAAGAATCATTTGTATGTTCCTTGACCTTATCGGGTATATTTGGAAGCATGCATATAGGTTTAGGTTATCCCTTTGTGAAGATGCATTTTAACATTTTGCAACCCAAACTTTCCATACGGTCGAACCTATTGGAAATTAGTGGGACAACCCATCATATTTGTATTTTTCACCATTTCGACAAAAGAGCCTACCGAACATGGGACACCCTAATCAACAACCCATTTCCATTTTGGTTCCCATGCTCACTTATTTTTATATGCATGGCAGCCCAATTAGTCCCATCATGACCTGGAAGCTTGAGACCATATACTTCTCTTCCATACAATTCTAACCATTTCCTGATGGGCTCCCTATTTCGTGTCAGTTTACATAAGTATGTGTTAAAATATCCACATGAAACTATGTGCTTATTGCTTTAGTGATTATTGCTTATGTTGTGTATCTGTCTTTGTAGTCACTTTTTGCTCAAGAATCCTATAAACCATTGCTTCTATTTAGGTTGATCTATATATGTGATAACTATTTGATTTAGGTAGTTGATGGACCATGATTCATTGTGATTTATGATTTTGGTGTTTTTCGCAAGAATTAGCATGAAGTAAAAAACATTTCCCATTTCCTACTTGTTCATCTCACCAAATTGAATAACTACAATTACTTGGTTCTATTTCACTGTTCATCAACACATAATCATGCTTCATATATCCAACCCATGGAGGGAACATCTATAATAGTGTGCACAACTAGCTCATCCCTTGTTTGCAATATGTACCTTTTCCTTTTCCTGACCCATGCTCTTGAAAAATAAAGTACGCCCATGCAACACTCGTTCCCTCCCATGTACCATAGCATTCTTTATTCTTCTTTTGAGCTAATAAATGAAAAAGTACTAAAAATTAAAAAACATAGAAATCCAAAAAGGGGGATACTTGAATGATGTCATATTGAATCTTTGAAACAAAAACAATAGTCAATCCTAGTCGCCCTTGAACATGACACATATTTTATATCCGGTGTCGATATGCCACTTACATTTGCAGAAAGAAATTGTACCAGTAATTTGATCAGATCTCCATCGATGGGTTATCCTTGTTGTCATCTATGGAGCATTTCATTGATGCATCTGGCATTGACAAATTTCATGATTTTTAAGTTACTTGAATCTTATGTTTCCAAGTTTCCATTGGAATCATGTTATGTGTTCAAGGGAATTCAAACCAATGTCGGCCATTCCTCAAATATTCATGACCAATCATGTTGGCCTTGCTTGTGTCAGTATACAGTGTTGGATCTCATATCCCTTCCAAATTATATCATCCTATTGATCTTAGTTTCACATTAGTTGATGTGGGATGCATTAATTCCCTCCTTCTATTGTATCTATTCCTTTCGGCATTAAATTATCATCTAGGAAATGGATCTAGGAACCCTAGTGAGTACCTTTGATCTTCCAGTCATTAGTGGTAGGTTTCCTCGCAAATGGAATTGGTTATACATCAATGACCCCTGATTGTTTGATTCTACTAGTGTTCGACATCAAAACATATATTCACACTTGTTAGTTTGTACTCAAGTACCTTGGACTCCATCATTATTATCGGTGGGTCTCCTCATATCTGTTAACAGTTTACATCAATGAACAATAATCAGATGGTATTTTATTATGATCTATATCATCTCATATATTCACATTATATAAACTCATACTATTATTGGTTTCTATTGAATACCTTGGGAAAGACGGTTGTATCACTCATCAATGCACTACTCAATTTGTGCAAGACTAAAAAATACCATGTCAAAGTACCATGAAGAGTTGGATGTTTTGCACTCATAAGATGTGCATATATATGTTTTTGAAGAATTTCCGTTTGACATGGATCCACTATGTATTTTTCATGTCCATGCTTGTTTACTGCTGAGCATGGGTATACCCACCTCATGAAGATATTTTATATTTGGAAAATTTCCTTTTTTGAATTGTAGGTGTTTATCCAACTCTTGCACTCATGAACTAAATCCTTTTCCATCCTACCTTAATCACTAAAGAGTATCAATATAAAGAGTATTATATTAAAAGAGAAATCAATGTATTTCGTCCCTCGGTATAACTTCGGATCTCACACATTAGGGGGCATCTGTTAACAATAAAATTAACACCCTTGAGGATGATGGTCTGAAAACATAACTTCATTTTGCCCGCAACATGAAGACCAGAATTTGGAAAAAATTGAGATCTTTGATATCTCATCAGACCACTTCTTCCCCAAAGGAAGAAGAGTGTCAAGACAAATTTTTCTCTAAAGATTTCAATATCAAGACTACATGGCAAAAACCCATTTTTTGCAATTACTGGAATGGAAAGAATACTTGTCATACGTATTAATTGTCCTAAAATCCTGGAAATTCAAGTAAAATGCGTGAAAAACTAAGTAAAGTGGGTTTTTTGAAGAAAATAATCAAAATCCATCAACAATACTAATCCCACATTCATGTTTAGTGATTGGGTGCACAAACCCCAATTCTATATAAGAAAGGAATATGAGGTGAAGAAGAAGAGGACAAAAAGATAAAAGCAAAGGCATGTTGAAGAATTTGGAGCCTAGAAAGATTATTTTCCACATCAAGCTCTTGGTGATCATTGGCATGGATGGAGAATGACGTTTTTGAGCAAAGGAGAAGGGATTCAACTCCGTCATTGTGTCGTAATCTCTTACTTCCTATTTTCCATATGATGCAATTCTAGTTTCCCTCAAATTTTGAGATTGAATCTATGTGTTAATACTACGTTTGAATTCAAGATTTGGTAGATAGTTTTAATTTTTTTCAAAGTTTTTCAAGTCCATAGAGGTAGAGCTAGAGGTAAGGGACTGGTAAGCAAGATACAAATGGAGGCCTAATGGACATGGATGCTTAATAAAGGGGAATTTCTACAAGATGTACACTTCAAGGGGTCCTTTAATATATTCCTCCCCTCTCTAATATTTGAAAAATCTTATGAATCTTAAGAAACTTTCAAATTATTGCATGTATTTCTATCGATTAGGACTCGCCCCCTTTAGTAAAGGATAGAGAATGTTGTAGAAACATCCCTGCAACTATCTCTACTAACACCCCCAAGATGGGATATTAGGCCACTAGGGTGAAGGAAACACCTACAAGCTTCTCTCTCTCAACCAAAAATCCATTTCATCTCATGCTTATCCAAACAGCTCACCACTAAGAAATTACAAGAATATCACACAATCATTCCAATCATGGAAATCTCTTATACTACCCACACAACACAAAGAAGGTGTTTCCCTTCACTTACAACCCTTATAGTTCTTAGCATGCTCACCTACAACCATCCTCTTTCCTCTAATGTCTGCAATTTTCCCTTCACGATTATAATTCTTGGTTATTTTCACAGACTGAAAATTAATAATGGTGAGAGTACGTAGTGTAAAAATTACATGGAGAATGAGTGATAGACCCCAAAGGATATGAGAGGATGGTGAAAAGACAACTGACATAACTTCTAACCATAAAAGGAAGGACTCTTACATTTGTCATAGAATATATTCATCCAATGATTCCATAACTTCATGAGAATACTTCTCCGACCAACCTCACACATGAATTCAATGATTGGATTTAATAAGTCAAAATGAAGTAATTGTCTCATTTAAGGCACATGGAAACAAAAGGATGATTTATAAGGTTGACACTTAGAAAAATTTGTTTTAATCTCCCATATGCGCCCTTTTATCTTCCCCTCTAGTGGAATCATATCCCCTATAGTGCTCTTTACATGGCCATATTGGATCGTTTTATTTATTTTTAAAATAGTATTCATAGCTTTGATTCAGCATGAAAATACAACCACATGTACCATATGGAAATATTTACATTATACATCCCTAACCATTCAGTAGTCAGGACTTTACCTTGAGCTCCACACCAAGAATCCATACTAGCATAGTTACATCATTTGCATAATTTGATTTAATACATTACAGGGTTCAAAACTATGGGTATTACAATTTACCTATCAGATGAAGGCCAAATTTCCATTGAAAACCATTGAGGTAGTGGATGATGAGGAATTCATCTCTATGCTTAATTGTTTTAGGATTCTTCTTCAACAAAGATGTGAATCTATTGTCAAATTAAAAAACATTCTCATTTTCTTTTTTCTCAATTTCATGGAGTTGATTCAAGATCATGCTCCCATCTACCCTTGCACCCCATTTCTTTACGAATGAATCATGAAATGATTCTCAAGTCTTAATACCCCCATCAGGAAGAGACAATATTTGGCATTTTCTTGTAAAAACAAGGAAAAGAGTTTCATGATTACATCCTCCTCCTCAATGTTGAATCATGTCAGTTTTGTCATAGAAGAAAGTAAGGTATTCTCCAGTTGTTATTGCATCATTTCCTATGGAGAAAGGAACCCAGTCTAATTTCTTTGGCATATCACGAGGAAATATGAGAATTTGAGTCATATCTCATGGTTTGTAAGCATTGGTCAACCATGGTTTGACCATGATTATTGGATTATAATTTAAAGCTATGTTAGAAACACTAGATGCGAGACTTGGATAGAATCTTGATATTTTCCCTTAATTTTATTTCTAAAAACTTTCTCGGGCTCAAGGAAACCAAAAAGAATCTCCAAAGAAGCACTTCTGGTAACCCAATTTTTCTTAAAAATTCTTGCAGAGTTTCCATATGGGATGTTTAAGTTGACCCCATCAAAATGTGAAGCTAAATATTTTGATTTCCAAGGAAAGGGACCTTGATCCCAGACAATAACGCTAAAGTGTTTCCATAAAAACTAACAACCCTAAACTTAAAATCACTAAATCAACCACCTAAGAAACTTAGCAAGTCAATATAGGGGACGCACCACTACAATATGAGGAAAATAATACATGTGAATCATTTTTAGTCTCCAAGAGTGAAGCACCTTAGTATAGTTGGTCAAAATAAGAATTGATGGACCAAAATATAACTAACAAGTTCCAACAACCTTATCCATACCCTTGACAAGTAAAATTTAAAAACTTGACATCATTAATACAATGGTCAAATGGTCCAAGTAGTCAAGAACTGACAAGTGTGCCCTCCTCAAATGAAATAATATTTAAAAAATTAAGTCAAAAGTGGAACGTGTAGCAAGGAATGGTCCCACAATGGTGAATGTGCCCTCTCGGAATGGTCAAATCATGGTGAATGAATCCTCAAAGGCTGTTATGTGAAATTTTCTAATAATTCATTTAGTTAATTGTCCAAATAACATTAGAAGCACCATGGTGCAACAATAGTTGATCCATATTTTATGTTACACCCCTAAGACTAAGTAAATTTCTTAATTTTCTAAGCAATGTGAGGGTAGTGAAGTTAATGTAATGTAATGAAAGGGAAATTAATTGTAATGTTAGGGAAAGGGGTTCACGAATTAAATATCATGAGAGGGTGTCTAAGTTCCAAGTCCCATTAGCTTTCAAGAGTTAGGGGTTAAAATAAATTGTCTTCTATATGTGTGTGTCTCGAAGGGAATTGTTTCTTTTTAAGTTACCATTTCCTTGCACCATTTTTTTATGATCCTTTATTTATTTATTTATTTTTAGACATTAGTTCGTTTCTTTGATTTAGCTTTGATATGTTGGAACATAGGATCATGGTTTTTTTTAAAGGGGAATAACTCACATTCACCATTTGATTTCATTTCCCTTAGAGAACTTTGGCTTTCTTTATTTAATGTAGAACCATACATAGGAATAATATGTAGAAATATTAGAACATGAAATATAAGTAGCTAATTCAAAAAGGGGGACATGATGGAAATGGGTGGTGTGGTTAGTAAAATGACATGATATTAAAAATGGAAAGATATTTTTTTTTAAATGACATGAAATGAGGTTCACACTTACTTAAATCCAAAGGGGAACACCTAATCCCATAATTTTATACACTTAATAAAATGAGGAAATAAGAACTATAAACACACCATGATATCCACTAAGCTATTGAAACAATATTTGAGGGCATTGTATGAGCCATTATAGAGAAACACATTTTACCTCTTCATATTTTGTACACACATAAGAAACAATTTTAACATAAGGCAAGTGGAGAGGATATTTCATTACATTGGTACCAACTATATGTCCCCATTTCTCTTTGCTAGGTGGCAAGGTAGGCTAAGTAGGCTAGAAAATCCTTGAGCTAGTTGAAAGTGTCTCTATAAAATGTATTTGTTCAAGCCATAAATATAATATGTGGAACTACTCGATGTGATCAACTATTACATAGGAAATGATGATCAAGTCATTCTAATTATGTTAGGGGGTAATAGGTCCTGTCATCATGGATTTCAAGGCACTCTCTCAAAGATTTACTCAAGAAGGAAAACACATCACGGCAACGGACTTACCTTTGGTTCACCTAAAATTATCTCCTCACACTGTATGGAGAAATTATTGAATAAATCCCACTCAATTGGCATTGCTCAGTTCAATTCCATCAAATTTATGGAAACACCCACACCATATATTTGAATTGCAACAATTTCTCTCCCAATTTCAACATGTTTCTAAAGAACCAAATAGTTTACTTTAATACAAGGCAATCAACCTCCCAATGTCCACCCTTATCACCACCCTTTTTCACAAAAGAATGAAATTGAAATAATAATTCAATATTTATTACAGGTCAACATCATTTGTCCTAGCACAAGCCTTTATTCCTAATCAGTGGTTATGGTCCTAAAAAAGCAAGCCACTTAGTGCATGTGTCTTGATTTCCCATCTCTCAACAAATTAACCATCAACAATAAATTTCCTATTCATATCATTCATGATCTCTTAGATGAATTGCATGGATCTAAATTTTTCACCAAATTCGACCTTCACTTGAGATATCCAAACATGATGAAATATATGAACTAGCCAAGACAACCTTCCACTCACGTGAGGGTCATTATGAGTTCTTGGATGGATCATTATGAAATATATGGACTAGCCAAGACAGACCATCATAGTCTCAAGTATTTCTTGGAACAATGGTTTTCCTCATCGGAGCAACATAAATGGGTCACTAAAGTGTTGGGTTATTATTATGAGATCATATATAAGAATGGCCATGACAATGGGGTGGTGGATGTTTTTTCTCTACAATTTGAGGAGGAGGGTTCCATTTTTACATTGTCCTTACCAATTCCAAGGTGGATCAATGAACCATGTTAGGAATGGTTGGCCCGGGACACAGTCTATTGCCTCATCAAATAGATATGAGAAGACCTCAACCCTCTTCTCAGCTATACATGGCATCAAAATATCTTAAGGTATAAGGAGCACATTTTTGTCACCTTGGACTTAGCCTTGAAACCACGAATATTATAGGAGTTATATTCATCATCCACATCATACCACTTAGGATTTCATAAAAACTATGAAATTATTAAGCACTCATTATTTTGGGTAGGAATTAAAAAAGATATCGACAACTTTGTTGTAGCTTGCAACACTTTTCAACAACATAAGTGTGAAATGGTGATGTCACCTGGTGCTTTGCAACCACTTCCAATTTCCAACCATATTTGGATGAACATCTCTATGGATTTCATTGTGGGGCCTCCTAAGGAAGGAAATAAAACAATCATTATATTCCTTACCACAACCTTTTACACTCTCGTTGGTGGCACAATTTTTCATGGATCTGATTTTTAAGATCCATGGTATGCTGACTTCTATTGTATATGATCGGGACACTACCATCACAAGAAATTTTTGGTAAGAATTGTTTAAACTTTAATGTACCTTGTTTGAATATCAACACAACCTACCACCTCCTAATGGGTGTTCAATAAATTCTTGGAATTATACTTGCAATGCTTTGCATTGAACATGACACACCACTTCAAGCCTAATGGATTCCTCTATCTGAGTGATGCTATAATACTATTTATCATGGCTCTACTATGATGGCATTGTATGAAGCAATGTATGACCAACCTTATCAATTATTTCCTATTACTAGGCACCTTAAGAGTTCAGGTTTTGGACAACACTCTAACAGAGTGGCGGTATAATACTATTTATCATGGCTCCACCAAGATGACACTGTATGAAGCAATTTATGGCCAACATTATCAATGATTTCCTATTTCTAGGAACCTTAAGGGTTCATGCTATGGGAAACACTTTTCGCACTAGAGAAACTATTCTCCACACTCTTAAGCGAAATCTGTATATGGCTCAAAACATAATGAAACAATATGTATATCAACATCATTGCAAGAATTACTTTGAAGTAGGGGATCATCTGTTCCTTTGAATCTAACCTTATAAATAAACATCCCTCAATCCTCATCTTTACTAGAATCTAGCTTCTAAGTTCGATGGACCCTACACTATCTTCCAACGCATTGGATAGGTGACTTGTAAGCTCACTGTACCAGACCAGTCCAAGGTTCTCTCGGTAATCACATCTCTTCCATAAAAAAAGTGGTTGGTTATAATTGTAATGCGCATACCAACTTACCATAATTGAATAGAGAAGAGTCCATTTTTCTCTAGTGGGAAACAATCTTGGCTTCTAGGAATGACAATTGCACAAGTGCACAATCGAAGAAGTTTTGATCTAGTGGAAAGATAAGATGAACTTGGGAATTCCAGCTGAAATTTTATAGCAATTTTCACACCGTCAACATTGAGTACAATGATTCTTTGAAGGTGGTGGGGGCATGTTAGTGTCCTACCTTAACCCTCCTTAGTTTAGGATTTATTCATGTAATGTTTACGACTATGTATTTGGAATAAGGTTGAGTAGTCAGTAGTCAACAATCAATGTAAAAAGGGTCTCTCTATTAATTAAGATCCACTATGAAGTTTTTGCTTATTAGTTGTTTGACCATGTCAAGTAGTTAGGGTTTTGGATATGAGAAGCCTATTTCAAGAATTGTATGGTTATAAATGGTTGGGTCGAGAATTATTGTATCAAATGTGGCTCAAGTGAAAGGTCATCCAACCTTAAGAGGCATGTGAACATTTCTCCCAAAATCTATTCTCATAATATAAGACTTATTTCTTGCAATACATATCTTTCTACTATATAATGTTTCTTGTTTTGTAGGATAAATTATGGCTGATTTTATCGTAGATATCTATGTACAATCCTTTGTTGTTTTAAATTCTAGGGGTAAAGAACACCACAATTGACTTGAGGGTGAGGAAGAGAAACAATAACACTCTGGGCTCATGAACTCGTTCTTGGAATCCTCATTCTTGGAGTTGGCATGGGAGAACCACCCCTATTCGCTTCCAAAAGGGTTGTTCCAGCATATCTCCACCTATAGAATTATGTCATGAATTATAACCCAAACCTAGGGTTAAGCAATTGTCAGATCCAAATACAACTTCACGATACACAAGCCACCACATGGAGAATGCTTCGAGTTGCAAACCTTCATTAGACTAAATGGAATAGACATAGAGTTATTGATTGCAATGTTTGCTAATATATTTTATTGGAATCAATAGGCATTTGAGGGTTCTCAATTACTCAAAAACCTTCTCTTTGTTAAAATTGGTAAGTTCTTGTGCTTTCGAATCTCACACTTTGTACTTTACTAGTTGCTCCTAGGAGTTAAATATGCAAATAGTATGCTTCATACACATACCTAAAATTATCAATTAATAAGTCAAATAGATACTAAACATATCTATAAATTTCAATTTTTGAGCCAGATTACCTTAGCAATATCGAAATTTGTCAACTAATAACTCAAAAATCCCTGCTCATCTAAAATTAAAGTAAGACATACCAATGAGTACCAATTAAGAAGCAAACACCCCTTTTCCATACCCACACTTATGCATTTACACTTGCATTTACAAGATCGTTCATAAAATTATTTAACCATTCTAGACCACATTCCACCTTTAATGTTACATTGTTTTCTTGGAAGAACTATTTGTTATAGATATATTTTGTCTACCTAATTAGTGCTACCCACCAATGAACTCAAAACTAAAACCTTGTAATAGTGAATATGACATTGTTATGTCCTCGACAGGGGATATATATGATTCGCACGAGTAGATTAATTCAGGAGGTAGGTTTAAGTTTTTTGGTTTTTAAATGTTTTCACTATAGTTTGAAATAAATTTTATTTTTGAATTATTTAAATTTTGATTTAACTTGACTCCTATTAGAATCTGGGATTTTGTGTCCCAAGACCCAGCTACTAGCTAATGTAAACAAACATTCTGATAATTATTAAAAAATGATTTGTTTTCATATAATATGGTGCATTAACCCTAGGTAATCTGAATTAATAATTTTAGAACTTCCTAGCCAATGAGGGATCCAATGCATGCAACCCACCTTGAGAACCTTCCTAACGGATTAAGGATCTAGTGCATGCAACCAGTGTGAGAAACACTTGTCTCCTTAAGAGTGTGAGGCTAGGTGGGGTTCGAGGGATCCAGTGCATGAAAACCACTTGGGGAACATTCCTATATTCCTAGACGATTAAGGATCCAATGCATGCAACCAACACCTGTGGTCAAGTTAGGTGGATTTCAAGGTTCCAAGCGTATGGTTCGAATAGCTTCCCAGTGCTATCTTTCTCTGATAATGCTTAATAGTTTGATGCGTAATGACTATTCTAATGTCTCATCATAAGAGTAAGAGTATTGAACATTGAATTCGGTCTGTTGTTATAAAGTTTAATATCATATTCTCCCATTCTTGCATTTGAGTTGCACTGACTCGAGACTTGCCTGGCTTATAAACATTCATCTGAGTCTGGTTGATGTATTGGTTAATCAATAACAAAATTGATCTATGGGAATTCTATCAAGAGCACAAGTGGAATGTCAAACATTCGAAGTGTAATGGGACACAGTTATGACTGAAGATATTATGTATTTGTATAGAGATTTATATATTTTTGCATCGTCACTAGACTATGATGCGTTCTAATTTGCATGTTTTCTGCAGTTTGGTATTCTGTGGGATCTATCAGCTCGAGAACATTTATATCTACTTTCTACCATCAAAGGCATGCCAAGAGCTTCCATTAATTCTATATGCTTTTAATGACCTTGGTTTTCTCAAAAAAATGAAGTTTCATGTTTTGTATTCTTGTAATTGATTGTTTTTCAAAGTGCCTCCAACGCTGTAAGTTTGGTTATTATCCCGCAGGATGCAGAAAACTTGTTATCACAAGTAAAACTATCAGTAGCAGCCCATATTAGAGATGGCACCTACAGCGAAGGAATGAAGCACCTCCTTATTGTGGCAATAACCCTCATAGGAGATCCTAAACTGGTTTTCTTGGATGAACTGGTATTTCCAATTCTTCCACCCTGTATACATCTATAAAACATCAATTGGATTCTTAGAAATTGTTTCTTTGTACTAAAATATGGATTTATTTTTAGACTTCTCCTGCTTACTGATCTAGGTAAGGAATTGTGCACAAACTATTTCTTATGTTGCAAATTACCAATCTTATTAGAAACTATTTTCATCTCGTATGTTTAGATGTCTCGGCAATCAACTTGATAAGGAGCAATTACAAGCGAAGTTCAGTGGGTGAGTGGCACCTAGGTTCTTCAAACCCAAGAGACAATGTAGTCTTTGTACATGATGATTCCAAAGAAAAAATTGACCAATGGCCGCCAATTAGTGAATTCCACTAATCAATCAATACAATTAAACAAATCCACTTCACCTTCATGCTTTTTCTCTGTAGCTGTGTTTTTCTTTAAGCTTCCAAAGATGACTACTCAGAAACCTTTCTCAGCAAGTTGCAAGATGTTCATAAAATATTAGGAGGAGCTTAAACTGAAAGAATTACAAAATGAAATAGAGCGATTGAAATTGCAGTATGACACTAGAGGGACATCAAGGATAGAACTTGATTTAGAAGGAGAAACTGCTACAGAATATTTTCAGGTTTATTACCTTACATTTCTTCCTTACATTTTCTGCTGGTTTTTAATTGTTAGTCCATTGTTGGTTGTTGATATATGTGAGGAACATTATGCAAATGCAGGTTAAACATAGGACTGAAACGTTTATCCAACCACTACATGGAATTCTTCCTATTGAGACCAAGATCTAAAAGGTTTGAAACCTGAAATTACAAATCAAATTTGTAGAAGCTCAGAAGGATCTGATTAGTCTCATGGCTCCCACTCAGTTCTTATTCCATCAAACCAGTAATGATGGTATTCAAGGGATTGTAGAGAAAGGATCCGGACTTCTGCTTGCAGATAAAAGAAATATGTTTGGACGAGTATTTTGGCAGTTGTCCATAATTTTTCTAACGTTCTACTTGCTTTTTTTATCTTTATCAGGCTAAACCTAGGATTCCCACCCATGTTGCTTTTCAGATCCACGTGGTATCTCCTTGCATAAATTGTTTTACGATTCTGGTGGACGAAGGAGAATTTACCTATGTAATGTATTTTTATGCCTGAAGAGATTTCTAGGATCTCCTGAGCTCGTTCCATCAGCCACATTATTTAAAGGTGGCATGACCAGCAGTTTAAGCCATGCCATGGGGAAAACACCAGGTGTTCTTAGCTCTAAACCAGTAGCCCCAGTTCATGGGCGTTAGCGTTAGAGTTCCTCGTACTAAACTTTTCCTGTCTCCTAATTTCGACAAACAAACAAAAAAAGTTACCATAGAACAGAACTACTGTTAATGCAGTCACAGTTGACAATGTTGCCAATAATTGTAAGACTTAAATATGTACCAATAATAGTAAGATTCTTGCTTTTTGTTTGTGTTATAACATAACAATTATTGTATAGAAGTGAACAATGCTACCATTAATATCAAGATTCTTGTTTTTTGTTTGTGTTGCTCATGCAATTTTATTATGCTGATAATTGGTATTTACCTATTCTATACTGTAAATGTTGCGAAATTCAGTTCAACAGACTGCTTTCGATCACATATCATCCAATGACAAATTTATATATACTGTATTTTTCTAGTATTTTCATTTTAAGGCTGTTTTGAATGTCAGAACCCAAGAGAATCATAAGTACAACACACATGGAAGTTCGAAATTTGACGGACAATTTGCTCGTCAGAAGGCATTTTTCCCGTCAAATACAGTTAAATTATTTTTCAAACTGTCTTGATTGACTCGCAACTATCAAACCAAAATGTATTTTTGACAATTCTTAAATTTTTGAAAACGTTATTGCTTCTTATTTATTTTTATTTTCATATGGTAAGTGGGGTTGGGATAAGCTCTCGAGCTTGGATGTTAATGCATCGTAAGATTGCAGTATTCTCTGGAGTCGAAAACATTATTGCTTTTTATTTATTTTTATTTTTATATGGTAAGTGACGTTGAGATAAGCTCTCAAGCTTGGATAGAGCCAAGGGTTAGCTCAATTGGTAAGACGTGCGCACATTCTCTCTGTGCATACTCTGCATACTCTTTGGGTTCGGGGGAGGTTACAGGTTCGAGCCTTGAGTCCTCTGGGGTTAGGCCTTCTGCTAGGATGGCCGGCCGTTTACCACCTCTACCATCCACGAATGTGGGGAAGTATTGTTGGGTTTCCTGTGGATTTTTCCATCTGAAAAAAAAGCTCTCAAGCTTGGATATTAATGCATAGTAAGATTGTAGTATGCTCTCCAGTCTACACAAATACAATTTTGTTTGGGGAATAAAGTTTAAGCTAAGTTTTAATTACTTAATTTTAAATTTAATAATTGCAATGATAAGCTTGAATAAAATGGATTAATTTAAATTAATATTTTATTTAATTTGATAAAATTTTGTGTTTAACATAATTTATTTTATTAATCTATAAAAATTCTAGTTGTAATAGTTTATGGTCAAATATTTTGAACTTATATTAATTTTAATGTGTCAGGAATTTTTATAATGTTTTAAATATAATATTTATTAAATTATTTTTTTGAAAAATAAAAATTATTTTAATTATATAAAAATAGTTGGTATTTGGTTTTAAATTAAAAAATCTTACCTTGTTTATATTATATTTATCAAAAATTAAAATTAATTAAAAAATAAAGAAGTGTAATATGAAAACTTAACAACAAAGATAAGTGTAATATGAAAACTTAAAAGCAACCAACACAAAACGCTACTCATTAGCTATGATCTTTTGGAAAGTGATGTTCAACTGTTAATTGACTTTACATTTCAATTTCTTTTACAGCGTTGAAATTACAAAAGCAACATAAAATAGTTAAAATCCATTGAATCAATTTAAGTTTATCTTAATTTTAAAATTGATAAAAGCTACGAACTACCAACCTTTGTTTTATTATTTCGCCCCCATTATATATATATATATATCATCTTCCCTCAAATTCATTGTTTAGCGAGCAATTCGGTCTTCCACGGCCTGTGAGGTGCTGCAACGTGTTTATGGCACGTGCAGTGTGGATTCCACTTTCCATGTATATATATATGATGTACTTGGTATAAACTTTAAAATGTTGACATAAAAACAACTTGTGATATGATAAGACTCAAAGTGACATTAAGGCACAAATTAATTTTACAAAGGTTATATATACTTTTTGAGGAAAAGTTTATACCATGATTCGATGTATATTGTTCTTATGGTTATATATCATAGTTGTATATGGGTATTATAGAGAGTTTTTTTGCCACCTCTTATTTATTTAGGAATTTTTATGTATATATTATCTATATTGCATAGTTATATATCATTACTTTTTTCGAAAGGTCAGCTAATGTACCTCGAAGACATGGAAGTAGCTGCGAAAAATTCCTTTATTACCCCGGTGGTGAACTTAAACAGCGCTGTTGTCAGTGGACCCCCTCCCCTTACCCTGGAACACTACCCTGCTCTCCCTCAATTTTCTTCTGACCTGACTTCCCCTCCTTCTCCTGCAACCCTCCCGGAAACTAGTCCTTCTCACCCCTCGTCCAGTCCTCCTGAAGCACCGGCATTTTAGGATCCCTCTCTTCTCTCTGCTCTTTCTATTTTCTCAGACAAGACTCCCATATCTCCCTCAACATTACCTTTGGACTCTATCAGATTTAAGGATGTGAAAATCAGGAAATCCAGGAGGGGCCAGCGGGAGGGTACGGGGGAATCTATCTCCTATACTCCTCTCTCGACTCGTATAAAGCAGGCAGCCCGACTCTCCTCTTCATCACCTCCCCCCCCCCGGGTACTTAGAGCATGTACACCTGTTGAACCCACTTCCCTATGAAGATTTTATCTATGAATATTCGTGGTTTTAGGGGGGTGGCCAAACAAAAATCCCTTGGTTTGTTATTATCTGTGCTTAGACCTAACTTGATACTTTTCCAGGAAACTATGTGCAGTTATCCACATGCTCTTTACTTGTTTTCCAAACTCAAGCATGGCTGGGAATTTTGTGCATCTGATGCTTGTGGTTTCTCTGGGGGTCTACTTGCGGGTTGGGACCCTCACTTGGTTCACTGCAAAGCTTTCTCATCTCTGGCTGAGATTGTACTTAATGCTTCTTTTAAAGGCATGTCTGAGCCTTTTACTGTGATAAACTGTTATGGCCCCTATGTTCATCGTACTAGATATTGGAACAGACTGGTATCTGGTGGGTTGCTGGGATTACCTAACTTAATTCTGGCTGGGGATCTCAATTTCACCTTATCATCAGCTGAAGTATGGGGGCTTAAAGCCAGGTTGGATCCTTTGGCTTTATATTTTTTGCAACTTATTTCTGGTAATTTGTTGGTGGATCTTTCGATGGACCCATGTACCCCCACTTGGAGGAACAGGCGATCTAGGGATGAGGGCATTTGCAAGAGACTGGACAGATTCTTGGTATCAGAGTCTCTCTTGCCTTCCTTCTCCTCTTATAGATCCTGGGCTTACCCCTCTGATGTGTCAGATCATTATCCTATATGTTTGGAATGGGGGCCTTTCAGCCATGTATCCTGCAGGCCTTTCAAATTTAATAGAGCTTGGTTGATGGAGGTGGATTTCAAGCAATTGGTCTGGTCCTCCTGGAATGAGACTCTGGTTTCCACTGATTACAGCCATATGGAACTATTCACACACAAGTTAAGTAGACTTAAATGCTCTGTAAAGAAATGGGAGAAAACAAAGAATATTGAAAGGCGGCAGCTGATTTTGGATATAAATAAAGGCATCTCGGACCTTTTATTGGAGGGTACTGGTATTTTATCTGAATCAAATAAAATTAAATGGGATGCACTTCAGGAAAAAAAGAGTAAATACTGGGCCCACAAGCTCACGACTCTGAGGTTGAAAAGTAGAGCGTTGTGGTTAAAAGAGGGGGATGCAAATACAAAGTTTTTCCACCTGTTTGCTTCTGCCAGAAGGAACACTAATACCATTTGGTCACTCAATGGCCAGGATGGGCTCTCTGTATCGGAGGACTTGGATCTGAATGCACTTGGCGTAGATCACTTCAATAAACTTTTCTGTGATGATAAGTCCTCAGAAATTTCAGAGCAACTGAAGGTGGTCAGACTCTTTCCACATATGACCACGGATGATGATATAAATTGTTTCCTCCAGCCCATATCTGGCCCGGAGGTCGAAGCTGTACTCAAGGGATTTAAAAAGGACAAGAGTCCTGGACAAGATGGATGGCCCGCTGATTTTTTTCTGGATTTTTTTGACCTGGTGGGGGAGGAACTGGTAAATGTTGTGGAACAGGCCAGACTATATGGCAGAGTCACGGGTGCTTAGAACTCTACCTTTTTTACCCTGATTCCTAAATGTGAAATGCCCTTAACTTTTGACGACTTCAGGCCTATCTCCTTATGTAATCTGGTCTACAAGATTATTTCAAAGATTGCGGCTATCAAACTTAAGCCTATTTTGAACCGCTCTCTGTCTGCTAATCAATTTGGTTTTCTTAAGGATAGACATATCACTGAACCGGTGGGTATAACCCAGGAACTTTTGCACTCCATCAAGACTAAAAATTCTGATTCCTTGGTTCTAAAATTGGACCTTGTAAAAGCTTTTGATAGAGCAAATTGGACTTTCATCAGGTTGTTGTTCATACAGATTGGTATTCCTCTTATGGGTGTAAATTGGATTATGGGATGTATTACGGGCTCCTGTCTCGCTGTTTTGGTAAATGGGACCCCCTCTGATTTCTTTACTGTCTCCAGAGGGCTGCGACAAGGCTGTCCCCTATCCCCTCTCTTATTTATCTTGATTATGGAGGGACTCAGTCGCATTATCTTGAATGCACAACACTCAGGGAAGATCAAGGGGTTCAAATTTTCGCCAAACCTGTCTTTATCACACCTGTTTTTTGTAGATGATGTTATTCTTATTGGGGCAGGCACTATTGATGAATGGAGGGCCTATAAAGAAGCACTTGATTTATTCTATGGGGTATCTGGGATGTCTGTAAACCCGTTAAAGTCTTCTTTTCTCTACCAGAATGTAGACTCGAGGTTCAGGGAGGAACTTGCTGTACTCTTTCCTTTGAAGATGGATCCTATCACGGTGGGGTTTAAGTACCTGGGTTTCAATCTTAAACCGCTGGGATACCATACTTCTGATTGGAACTGGCTGATCCATTTATTTGAAAGGAAGATTAAAAATTGGACTTACAGGTATCTATCACTTGGAGGTAGAGTGGTCCTCATCAAAGCTGTACTTACTGGTTTGGCTGTATATTGGTTTGCATTGGCACGATGCCCCAAATCTATTCTTAATATACTGTGCAAGCACATTTATAACTTTCTGTGGGGAACCTCTGCGGGTCACAATTCTTCCCATCTAGCCAACTGGGAACTTCTTGCTCTTCCTTTTGAATTTGGGGGCTGGGACATAAAGAACCTAGAACGGTTTGGTATCTCTCTTCGACTCAAGAGTCTGTGGCATCTTCTTACTGGAACTGGGACCTGGTGCAAGATCATTACCCATAAATACTTGAAGAACAGACCTCTTGATGTTTGGCTTCGTGGACGGTCTTTTCGTATTATTGGTACTTCTTACTTTTGGAATGGGTTTATCAGGATCATTGAGTGGATTACTTGTCAGCTGGGATGGAAGGTGGGAAATGGTTTAAAAATCAGAGTGGGCATTGATCCCATTGCTGGGCTCAAATCACAGTATATCATGTCTGAGGGGCTTAGGGATTATCTCACTGACCTGGGTATTACTCATCTGGCACATGCACAGAATCTGGATGGCTGTGGTATAGGTGGGACTATATGGTACTCTGCCTCGGATCTGCTATTGGGGGGAGTATGGGCTGATTAGTGGTCCTCATATGTTACTGGACTATCACATGGGGGCATTACGATTGGTCATTCAGAGGACAGACTGTTATGGATGTATGATGAAAAAAGGGGTATGGTAACAGCTAGGAAAGCCTATGATTTAATTGTCACCAATCACATAAATGTGTTGGAAAATGACATTATGATGAAGATTTGGTCTTTTAACTTACCCCTTAAGATCAAATGTTTTGTATGGCTCACGTGCTATAAAAAGATAAATACATGGGATACTTTATGCAAGAAAGGATGGTGTGGTCCTAATAGATGTTGTCTCTGCAAAGAGGAGGCAGAGTCGGCTGAACATCTTTTTGTCAGTTGTCGGTTTCTGAAGGAGGTTATTGGGGGCCTTAGCTGCATATTAAATGTGTACCCGGACTGGAGTGCCCATACTTTTCAGGAAAATTTAACCTGCTGGCTTTCACGGAAGGGACCTTTACTGTATGTGCCTTTTTTCATCATTTGGAATATATGGAAGGCTAGGAATCGTTTATGTTTTGATGATCAGGATCCCTCCTTGAACATATTGTTACATTTCATTTATGATGATTATTTGACTTTCAAGCCTCCTCTGTTACAAAAGCACAGAAGCAGAAACATTGGGAAGTCTCCTACTTCGGTGTATCCTATGATCTTTTTTGATGGTGCAGCTGCAAAAAATTTGGGGGGTGCAGGATTCTGTCTCTGGCTGAATGAACTCCACCTTCTTACCTTCAAGCTCGGATGTGGCAGATGTACCAACACCAGAGCTGAGCTCTTAGCACTTTGGGCATCACTATGGGTCGCAAAGGATATTGGGCTACCGTACCTACATATCTTTGGCGAGTCCTCTTTGATTATAAATTGGGCTAAAAGGGAATCTACCCTGGATATGGTGAATCTGGAGGCTTGGTGCCTCAACACTAGGATTCTCATGTCCTCTTTCATGTGGGTGGATCTCAGTCATGTTTATAGGGAACATAACAGGAGGGCTGACATCTTATCAAAGGAGGGGTTGCACTTGGCAGCAGGCCATCTCTTACTCACTGAATATTTTGGAAATGATATTATTGGGGAAATCTCATCTCAGCTCTTTTAGAATATGCTCATTCTATTACAGTTGATCTCACTAGTTTCATTGAGATACATTCAGGTTTTCGTTGAGCAGCTATTACTGATTATTAGAGACTCATCCCCTCCTTGGATCAGATTTCTGGGCTCCTGTTATTTTCTTTAGGAACATTGATGACTGTATTTATGGTAGCCTTCCTATGAGAGGGTTCTTATTGTAGTGAACTCAAAGTGCTTTGAGTATGATACACTGTGGGGATTTTTGCATTGTATCATGTATTGTATTTCTTTTTATTTTTGTCAAGATGGGTCTGTCTTTGCTGGGTGTTGTCCATGTTTGGACTGATATCACCATTGCTGTTCTATGCAGTATGTAAGTCTGCATACCATGAAGATGTAAAAAATTCCTTTGATTCAATGAATACCAAGGAATGTCTTTTTTCGACTGAAAAAAAAAATATCATTACTTTTAATTGGTTTTTTATTTATAGTTATATATTATAGTTTTGGTCACTTTTATATACATTGTTTATTAAATTTTATAAATGGATATCTTTATGAACTATCTAGAGTTATATATTAGACTTTTTGTGGATTCCTACCTACATACATACAATGCTTCTCAAGTTTTACAAATAGATATTGTGTCTTTAATTTTATAAATGAAATCAAATTTTAATGAATTTATAAATATATAGAGCGATGTTAATGTCTAACTTTCCTCAAACTGAGCCAAGTCTACCAAGAGAAACTCATGTAATTTCCTAATAAATGGTTAGAATGGGTTATGATCACTTTCAGTATCAAAGCTCAAGAATTTATGTTACCAACCTTAGATAGGTTCTAGAACAACAAACCTTTCCCAAAACAGACACTTAATGCCAAAATTAGTTTTATATTTTATGACCATAAACGATTGTTTTCTTTACCTATGAGGATTCTTTTCTTTTTAGAAGAAAATACCTTATCTAGTAAATTTAAATTATTTTGTATCATTTTGATATTTTATAATGAAAATCTCATGTTTTCCCTAAATTCTTTAGGGAAAATATGAATAGAACATTTTATCAGGTAGTAAATTTAAATAATTTTGTACCATTTAATGAAAATCTCATGTTTTCCCTAAATTCTATAGGGAAAATATGAATAGAACATGTTACCAAGTAGTTAGGTTGTTAAAAGAATTATCTCTTCTATTTTTTGATAATTCAAAATAATTTTTAGTTTTTTTTAATGAGTCAATTTACATTTACTAGTGATGATTGTTGTGGATAACTAAGTTATAAACTAGTTAGAGATTGCAACTAGTGATGATTGTCTTCGATAATAAGTTATAAACTAAACATGGTGTTTAATATTCCAATTTTTTAATACACTTTCAATTAGTATACTTTATCAAAAATTAAATCACAATTTCCGTTAATATACTTTATCCAAAATTAAATCAAATTCGGAATATTACAAGTTTTGATGAGTTAACTTATATTCATCTATTGCAATTAGTGATAATTGTTCTCACTATAGTTGACAAATTTTATGAATATCAAATTTTATATAAAAATAAATAAATAGAAAAATATTCTAAATTTGAATTTATCAAGTGAGATAGATTTAAACAATCATCTACATTGTTTTCTTTGTTATACACCTGAACTCTTTTGCATAAGTATTAGTGGACATTCTCTTTTTGACATCTTACCTCTTGTAGCAACAACTAACAAAGTTCTAAATTTGAATTTAACAAGTAACATGGATTTAAACAATTATTTACATTTCTTTTCTTTGTTATGTAATTCTTTCGCATGCATATCTATAGATATTCCCTTTTCTACGTCTTACCTTTTGTAGCAACAACTAATAGAAAGATTGGAGGCATTGCCACTGCGGTTCTTGTTGGATTATGAATCTAACGTTGATAAGGTTGTGAATAGCCTCCATACCATTGATGCTCATACAGAGTCCAACCCCATAGGAACATTAAACCTTATAAGTAATGTAGTAGTCTAAAATTTTTATATTTAAACATAAATTTTTATATTTTAAAATTTTTGACCATTAAAATAATCCTTTTAAAGGTTTATTTTTTCACCAAAACTCTCTAAACCTATTCGAAAATTAAATAGATATAATTTAAAAATCATTATTATTTGTTTATATTTTAAAATAATTAATTTAATATTAATGGTGTGAAACCACTGTAAAACAATTATGCTAAACAATAAATTTATGCAAAATCAATGTATTCTCACTTGCAGATAAAAAATTATATTGATACTTATTAGAAATTAAGAATAAAAAGTTCCACCAAAATACAAATTATCTAATCATTTAATATCTTTTTTATTTTCTTGTAGTATTTGAGTGTTTTTGTTGTTTTTTTAAATAATATTTTTTGTGGATATTAAATTAAATATTTTTATTTGGGATTTTAGGGTGGACAACTATCTATACTTTTCTAGATTGCAGTATTATGGAACAAGTGTAATGTCTAGATTGATTATATGGCACTCATAATAAATTAAAAAAAAAATATTAAAAATAATTTATACATAGATAAGTGGTAGTTGATGCATGGATAACTCCTAATTGATGCCTAAATAATTGGCAGTTTCACCAACCACAAGTTAAGTGACTGTGCTAGTCAATTTACTTTTATACAACATAATTATGTACAACATAATTATGTACAACATCATTATGTACAACATCATTATGTACAACATCATTTTTCCTAAATTACTGTGAGGTACAAAACTTGATCTTCACACACAACAAATATCTCAACCATACACATAAATAAGAGACTAAGTTGAAAAAAAAATCTCACATCTAACTAGCTCAACAACCACCACTCATAATTATCAAATCATAATTATAAAAAAATCACACAATAATATCAAAACAAGTACGAGTTACTCCAACAAAGAAAAGTGTCTAGACTTAATTTATTCTCTTTGTCCCAAAGTGTGTGTATAAGTTTACATTTGAATAGAAAATACATGGATAACAACCGAGTGTGTGGCACTTAACTTGTCCATTAAATTGATGAAATTAGTGGACAATCATCATCATTTCCACCATCCTAGCTAATGCCAATTAGCCACTTTTATGTTTAGTAATTTTATTTATATTTAAAACTTATTTTTAAGTATATTTTGTTTTTAAAATTTTAATTAATCTTTAATTTTTTTTTTATAATTTGTTTTTTTGACAAAGTGGTGGAAGCCCTTGACTAGCAGGGTTGTCATTGGCTAAGAAACAATGAACCAGGGGCATCTAAACCGTCAAAATCACCCAGGGATTGCACCCGGCCTGGACCGCACCAACCCTTAACATGGTTAGATTTTTTGGTATCCGATGGGATTAGAACCGATGACCTTTCAGCTTAAGGGGCGTCTTAACCATACCTCGCCACCAACTGTTTTACATATCGCAGATATTTATAATTTCTTTTTTTATTAAAAGATAGTTTGTTGTAAATATTTAAAAAAATACAATATTAGTTCTTATCTTCATTTTGGCTATAGTGTATAAATTAAGAAGTTGTCTAGCTTTAGAAGGAGTTCATAATTCTAAAATTGTATGCCACTTTAAACTGTGAAAAAATTAAAGTAAATGACAAACATAGACTAGAAAAGACATCAAGTAAGAGACCCCCTCTGGTTCCCTTGAGCAAAGAAAGGTTATGTGGAATAGGTATGCATAAAGAGTAAGCCTACCTCCATATATGTTTTTTACTTATAAATGTAAAAATTTGAAATAATACATGAATTATTTTTTATTGTTTACATTGGATGTAGAAGAATAATTTGTAAAGTATATGTATTTGTATAAGAAACATGTGACGTCTAAAAAGGGTGTAAGCTAAAGTCTAGACAATTTACATTCATTATTTGACGAATTTTTTGGACAAAATCCGGCAGAAATTGTTGAAATGAGGTTTTCCGTTGTTGGAATTGCATAATCTGGGTCCTCTAAGGGTAATCAAGGGCATTGAATCCATTTTTGCATTCAAAACTGCAATTTAACAATGAAAATTGCAATTTCAACAGCAAATCTTGTCACAAAATTTTGACCATGTCACCAAAAAAGATATGATTCATCTAAACTTTAGCTTACTCCAACAAAAATTCTAATAAATATACATGACTACCTGTTGGGGCCTGGAAAATCGTAGCTAACAACAGTTAGGGATTCTCCCCAATAAACATTCCCAACTAGCCCGTTACTGTTTGGTATGGGGAATCCGTCTGGTTTACGGTCCAGCTACTGTAGGTCAAGTAATAATTAAAATGTTTTACCGGTTACGGCCCGGTCCACCGTGTATATTTTTTAGTTTTTTATGTTTATGGTATGATGTGCAAGTGCCTAACTAAAATGCAAACGATAGAGATAACAAGGAGGGTCACAATGTGATGCGCAAGTTCTTACCTCTCATCTTACCTCTCTCACATCTAAATCACAAACAGCGAGAAACTAACTATAACTAACTAACCTATCCCTAGGGAGCAAAATTATCATTTAACGATGAGTAATGTATTTCAGCGCATGCATTAGGAAAAATCACAGATAGTTGTTATTTGTTTCAAAACACATGAACATCAATAGAAATATGAACAACAAGATAGCTTATTGTTAATTACAACCTTCATTACTCAAAGTGGAAATTTCACAGAATAAACCAAAGTACATTCATAACATGAAAAGAAATTCAATGAGTTAGAACGATCTCACAGTTAATGGAAATAAGCTGAAAACGAAATAGTTCACATTCAACTGATCCATAGCAAAACATTTGAAACATTCAAAGCAAACTTTCTCTAGCAAAAACTGGGAACTCTTTATTGTAAAAAGAAATAGTTCTTCTTACAATACACTCTAAAAAATGGTATGGGAAAGAAGTCTCATCTACATCTAAACTCTCCTATATTTATACAAAAGCAAAACCCTTGGGTTGTCCCTCAATGACTTTTGAGCTTCCCCAACCTTTCATTTCCAAAATCTTGTCTCGTAGCATGTGCACATAATTAATACAATATATTACATTTTAAATCCAATTTTTTTTTAGAACACTTTATGAAGAGGGGCCAACTTGGTCGTTGATGAAATTCTTCCATGCCTGGGCCTCTGTTGCTATGCCTTCAAATCCGGAAGTTTCAAGAAAATGGATATTTATCCCATATTTAGCAGCCCAGTTCTTTACTCCTATCCTTGTCGCACTCAGGCGCAGCTGATCTTCTAGTAGATGTATCCTTACAGCTGCATGTGCCACTGCATTCTTTAAAATTTGTTCATCTAGATCCTTTACCTGTTGGATCTCTTGCTCGTCTTCCTGATATCTATTCTGTAGATGTTCTATAAACAATTCATGTTCTCGTATCGCATCCAATATTTTCTCTGAAGAAATATGGCATCTATTGTATGTAGCAAGCACTCTCCTGCAGTATTCGGCATATGCTCCCTTTGTTTTCTTTACAGTTTTCTTGAATTCTTCCGCAACATTAATTGCAAACTCCAATAAATCATATTCTTGTTTTAAACTCTGATGGTCCTTAACTGGTAACTCCGCAGGAGATTCTTTATTGGCTTTTGTCCATACCATTCTTCCCATTAAAATCTCCAAAATATCTTGAGATCTATCCAAAAAATATGAAGTAGTGTCCAAAATTTCTTATAATCTGGTGTCTATTTGTAAAATTTTACACCTTTCTTCCTCAACGCATATTTGTAATTTGTGGATCTTCCTTATTTGAGTTAGACATTTTCTTTCAAAGGCTAGAAGTATTTTTTCTGTTCCATAGCCTCTTTCAGTGATGCTATCAATGAAGTATTCTGTTCTTCTAAGGTTGCCACCTACATTTGATATTGCTTCTCTCTTTCCTCTGTGGTGGCCTTCTCTGTTTCCAACTCAACAACTTTGCTTTGTAACTAGTCCTTCTCTGCACTTAGATTTTCATAGGATACCTGAAGGTCATCTTTCTCTGTTTTCAACATTTGATGCTCTAGCTATAGCTTTTGTAATTCAGTTAAGCTATCTTGAGCATTCTTTTCTATTTTCTCTGTAGAAATCTCTAAAGCCTCCTTATTTTCTTGCAGATTCTGGAATTCTGTTCTTGAAGTCCTTACTTCATTCATCATGTCTTCATATTTCCTTTTCAGCTTCTGACCCTTATCCCTCTCCTTCTTTAACGTTTCTTTTAATTGTGCTGCATTCTTTCTTAACTGCTCGAGGTCCGGCATAAGCTTGTCTACGTTATCTTCAGTTGCTTGGTTTAATGCTACCCTAGCTCTTGCTATCAATCTTGGATCTGCATCTGTTCCATGCACCAAGGTTTTATCTGTTATCATCTTTCCTGACTGTCCTCCAGTTTCAACCTTTTTCTCAGTTATTTTTACAATCCTTTTCTTCTCCTTATCATAGAAAATAGTACTAAAGTCAGGAACCTCCTCCCCTTCTATAGGCATGAAAGGGATCAAATTTATTCCATAAAATGAAGCTTGTCCCAGTGTACTACCAGATAATGCAGGAGGCTCATGGGGATCATGATTAGATTGTCCATGTCCTTGATTTGTGTGATCCTGTCCTCCCTGTCTATCTACCTACTCAGTAGTCTGTTGGTCCTTTTGAGATCCTGTTAATCTCAAACCTTCACTTTCTTCTTGTCTTTTCTTGATTTCCGCTTCTTCGTTTCTCTTTCTCTCCTCCTCCTCCTTCCTTGATGCTTCCTCTGCAACTCAAATTCTTTCTTCTTATTCATTCTTCAGCCAACTCTCTGCCTCCTGTGCTAGCCTTCTAGCATCTTTTTCTATCTTTTTGGCCTCTTCTTCTTCTAATGTCTTAGTCTTCTCTGAAGTTTTTCCCTTTCCGCCCATAGTAGCTATTTTCTGTTTAAATCTCTTTTGAAGGGCAGTTATGTTATTTGCACTTCTGAATGTCGCCTCGTCCTTATCCCAAAAATCAGTATATTCAAAATGAATTCATGCTTCCTTGTAGTACTCTGCTACTTTATTTTAGGAGTCATTCCTGTGAAAATTCATTTCGCTAAAATGGAAATGCTCCAGCTCCTGAACAAATTCTGCAACCTGTTTTAGTCTCGAAAACTTGTAGCTCCTAAAGAAGAAAGGCACTACAGAATATGCTACCTTTTTATGTTCAAACATGAAATTTCCCACACTATCAATATACACCTACCTAACTACCTCTTTGTGTAGTACATATTCAGTGGCATACTTAGGCAGTAGAGAAGGGGCTCTGGATCCACCATACATTCTTATATACAACCCTTCCTCAGTCAAATAATAATCTCTGTATTCCTCGATGACTTTGAATGTTTCTTCAAACATGCAGTTGCATTCATTCAAGAAAATTAGGGTATACAAAGGCATGATGAAGTGTTCACAGATTTCCTTGTAATAGCTATAATATTTATCAGCCCATAACAATCTATATGTTGTGTATACTGGGGTCATGTCCCTCTCCTAGTTACATCTCAAGGCTGGAAAAGACTGAGTACACAGTATACAGTCAATCAGGATAGAGCTCATGTAGAACTCTGATTTCTTTTGTGACACCCCTCCCAAGGTTGTGGATATGCATGATGAGAGGCTATTTGACACTATGTTTAACCAATTAAAAATGGTTCCTTGAGTATCCACATAGAAGATAATTGGTATCCATCCTATCTTGAAGCTCTTCCCGTGAGCTCTACCAAAAATCCTATTTAGCATTAGTGAAATGAATCTATAGGAAGTACGGAGAGTAGAGGTATCATACTCTGCGGAAGGCCTGGTTTGAAATTTTTTCCCTGGTATCATCATTCTTTTAACTGTTTCTACCAGATCCATAACTGTCTCTTTCAACCAGCTTTCTGTTAAGTAAATCTGGGCAGAAGGTAGATGATATGCCATATAGACATATGCAGGGCTATATGTAGCATAGGCCTGCTTAGCAGTATTTTCAAGAATCATTGTAGTCACATATTCCCTAGGAAGAATCCAACCTATCACCTCTAAACAAGGGAACAACTCAGGTCTTGTGGCTACTTTCATGAGAGCTGATTTCTCAATGTTTGCATAAATGGTTAGCTCTTCGAACCCTGCATTAGGTACATTCTGATTGGAAATCATCCTGTATATCTCTCCCCATTTGTATTCCAGTTCAACCTCAGGCGAAGCTTTGGTATATTCATATATATATTCAACCTTGGTGATGATCTCAACCTCAGGTTCTCCTTTAACCATAGGAGCCTTTTTCTTCTGTATTTTTGACATATTTTCTTTGCAACAATCACCCTATCACAAACATAGCATGTTCTTAGACCCATTGAGATTTTAGCAAGTGTTTTAACAATAAACAAAAAACTGTATCAATTTTTTTACCTCTTCAATATGCATTCTGAAAAATGAACTACACACAGTATTCAATGCATGAAAAAAAACAAAAATGACAAGGTAAAAAGAAAAATCCTGCAGGTTGTGTCTTAAAACTGCTTAAGTCCACTGTCTGTAAAAATTCATAACCCCGAGAGAAAAACAATTCTCTATCTCAACCCGGGCCGCATTTGAACTAATTCGAACTAATAATATAAAAGTATGAATCACACTATTCCTACTACTGGTCTTCAATAACAAACTTCAAAGCATTAGACCTTATACAGTGCTCTTCCTGTCGAAAAAACCCTAAATGACCAAAAACGGAAAACCTCCGCAGTCCCAAGGAAACGGTAAGTGCAAGCAAGACTTTAACACGCCCTGGATGGCTATGGACAACCAAAAGAACAAGTGGTGCAGACAGCAAAACGCTTGTCTGCACCATGCCCTAATCTTTCACACTGGAGCAAAAGCATTCATAATGGCCCAATCAATCACGCAGCCTCAAAAACCTCTCACTAAAGAAAACTGTAAACAACTAGCTCTTTACATAAAACCTTATGCATACCACAAAGACAAACACTCTTTAAGCGGACAAACCCAACCCACGGACCACCTAACTGAGAAAACCTAACCTGTAGGGAAAAACCACGGTTCCAAATCAACCAATAAAAACCAAAAAAAAAAAACAAGGTCATGGTTCACCTACCTGGCAAACTACAGTGTAGTCGATGGACTGGAAAAATTTCCATGGTAGTAATGCTAGTGAATCGAGTTCGGATAGCTGGGCGCGTGAATCAGTGCAAACGACAAGACTGGAGCAAACGGCAAGTTAAAATACGGATAAATAATAAAAACGCTCCTCTCCATATATATAGAACCTTCGGTGGAAAAAGTCAGTGGGAAAAATCCTATCGGCAGTTAAACTCATCGGCGACCAATCCCTCTAATCATTGGAAAGATAGTTTAGGTGACAGCCACAACGGCAGACGCAAAACCAACTACGGACCCACGATAACCTTTAAGTCTGTCGGCATCGGCACCATTAAGCACTAAGTGCGGAACCTCAAGCCTAAACATCTTCCGCAATGTCGGGAGTGCCAAGCACTATCATCACGCGTATTGAAGATCGAAACACCTAACCTCTAAGCATCGACGAGGAAACAACTAACACCTGGAACTTCAAACCCAAACATTCTCCGTAGTGTCGGTGATGTAAAATGTATTATCGCGACTCCATTCTTTTAAAATGGTATCAGAACTCGAAACATCTAAGTTCTAAGGCATCGACGAGGGAAACAACTATCTTTTAGAACATTCATCATCTGCCTCCCGAAATGTCGGCAACGTAGAGGACTAGTAGTTTGGTTCATTGTCATAGACCATTTCGATAGCGATAAAAAATTCACCGACAGTCAAAACGATAAGCTCAAAAATCAAACAAAAAGAAACCACGGTTTTCGACGTATCAGCCAGGTCGTCAACAAAGTAGACCATTCAACTTCTGCAATGTCGGAAAGACAGTTGGCTATGCTTCCGATATCGGAAGGATAGCCAACTAATCTTCCGATGAAAAAGATTAAGTTTGAGCAAAATACAAACTTCCAGGACAAATTTAGGGAAACTGAATAATCCTAGGCTAGATATTAAAAGAAGCAAATCAAAAGGAGGGTCCTAAAATTTAAAATTTTGGGGACAAAAGGTTGCAGCTGCAACAATTGGCGACTACCTAGTGAACATAGATCCCTGAACAATTTCTTCTTTGATCAACAGACTGTTTTGACAATACCAAAATGTTGAATTCTTCAAGATATCTAGATTTCCTAAATGGCAGATGTATGCACCTTAATCATTGATGATAGTCCAATTTAGGGAACATGGTAACCAAGATTTCAAAGTCTAGATAACTCTTTTGAGGCCAAGAATATGAATTTTATTTTTTTAACCTCTGTCTTTGAGTAGTTTCCAGCTTAGACACCACAGGATTGTAACATATGATAAACAGATATATTCATTTGTTCCTCATTCCCATGCCATTTTGCACTTTTGTCCTCTTTTGAGTCCCCCTGCATGCCTTCTTTATGAAATTTTTAATTCAGGTTCCTCTATCCATAGTGTCCTTTTGTGTGAGAGATATATTTATTTTCAGCTCACGGACGGAGAAGAACTTTGGCAATCTTGTACTAATATGGTTTAGTACTTTGCTTTGATATATATTACTTTTCTGAGGATATTTTGACTCTTATTTGCCTTTTGGCTTTCAATTCCTGGCATGGAATCATTTAAATATAATATACTGTTTACCCTGCTTCCTCTCCATGGGTCTTTTGTTGTCACCCCCTAAGACATTTTTAGAGTGAGATGAATGGAGCCTCGAAATAGTATTCTAGACCTTTTGATCCTAAGTTATTTCACAAGGATTAAGTAGGACTTCAATGTGTTCATAACCATTTAGGAAAACTACTAAACTAGAAGAATTTCTTTCAAAAATAAATTAATAGTACACAGTCTTGTAATCAAAGATTTTAGTTAATCCAGAATTCTGATGAACTCCATGCAACCAAAAGTTGTGCTTCTTTATTACAATCAATCAAACTCTAACTAAAACAAAAAACCAAAAAATCCTCAAAAACAAACCAACAATTTATTTATGTACATGACAACCAAAATGAAAAAAATCAAGAAAAATAAGGTTTGAGAACTAAACCATTTACTGGTAAGTTCTCTTCCCACCCCTGTAAGTCTTGCAACTTGTAATTTGAGGGGCCAAGCTTTGCTGCAATTTGAAAAGGGCCTACCCATAATTGTTGAAACTTAGTGTGCTTTCCCTTTTTATCGTGCAGATGATCCCATTTAAGAACCAGATCTCCTACTTCAAATTCTTTGTTCCCAGCTTTATGCTTATCAAACCAACGCTTCACTATTTCCTGTTGATGCTTAAATATTTCTTTGGCTTTGGACCTAGACTCTTCTGACTTCAAAATATTATAGATTCTGAACTGTAGGATTTCATTATCGGTACCTCTAGATTCCTGAGCTATTATGGAAGACGGTAACAGAATGTTGGGAGAAAGAATAGCTTATTTTCCATAAACAAGAGTGTATGGTGACACACCTAAGGAATTCTTGGGTGTGACTCTATCATCCCAAAGAGCATTAGAAAAAGCTAAATGCCAACTTCTCTAATTTTCTATTACGGTTTTCTTTAGAATCCTAATCAGACTTTTGTTTGTGGATTCTGCTAAGCCATTTCCTTGTGGGTAATAGTTTGCAGAATAATGTAACTTGATTCCTCTTTCATTAGCAAATGCAGTTAATCTAATAGAAAACAAGTAAGTAGCATTATAAAAAACCAGGGAAATTGGAACCCCAAACCTGGTCATAATGTGATTCTGTAAGAAATCCATGACTGCATCTTCATTTACTTTTCGTAACGGAATAGCCTCGACCCATCTAGTGAAGTAATCAGTTGCTATCAAAATATACTTGTGCTGCAAGGAATAATTTGGGTTTACTTCTCCAATAATATCAATTCCCCATTGTTCAAATGGTTCTATTATCATTACTGGTTTTAAAGTCCCTATTGCTTTAGCTTGTCTTCCAACACCTCTTTGACAAGCATCACATTTTCTAACATGAGCATGAGTATCCTTAAACAGTGTAGGCTAGTAATATTCATCTCTGAGAATATTATGGGCTGTTGTATCTCCGTAAAAATGACCTCCAGCAGGCCCATCATGCAATTCTGTTACGACCTTCTTTGCATCTTCCTATTCTAAGCACCTGAGAAAAACTCCATCATAGTTCTTTCTGTCCATTACTCCATCAATTATCTGATATGAAGCTGATTTCAAACGTAATGCTCTTCCTTGTTTGGAACTTCAATGCTCTGGCAAATATCCTTCTTGAAGGTAATGGACTAGGTCCCAGTACCAAGAATCTGGAGCTATGAACAAAGGACATACATCCACCATATGTAACTCAGCTTCATTACCCCAGCTATTTTCTTCATTGTTTTGACTTTCAATCATTAGTTTACATCATCCTTGTCCTTTTACTATGGATGCTAGTTTGAACTTAAGATCATATTCTTGTAAGTAAGTCACCCAGTTGCCTCTTCTTTCTCTTAATTCCTTCTGTACAAAAAGAGATCTTACAGCTGGGTGTGGAACTATTACCTTGGTGCAGTTCTTAAGTATATATGGCCTAAATTATTTTACCGCTTTAAAAACTGCATAAGCTTGTTTATCAACTGCTGGATAATTCAATTCAGCTCCCTGTATACCAGTGCTCATAAATGATATGGGGTACTCATCTCCCCCATCTTCCTTCTATGTAAGCACCGCTGCCAATGAATCATCGGACGCAAAAGTGTACAAAATAAAATCCTTTTCGAAATTTTTACTTTTGAGTGATGGTGCATGAGCAATAGATGTTTTTATCTTACTGAATGCATTCTTCTCCACATTATTCCGTTTGATATGTACACTTTGTTTAACCATTTGCTGCAAAGGTTTGACAATTTGAGCAAAATCTGGTACAAACCTCTGCACAAAATTGATTGTCCCCATAAATGATTGCATGCCCTTTTTATTATGGGGTAAAGGGATCTGTTCTATAGCTTTAATCCTTTCTGGGTCTATGGAGATACCTTTCTTAGAAACAACATGACCCAATAGCTTTCCTTCCGTGACTGCAAACACACATTTCTTAGGATTTAATGAAATACCATATTTTCGACAACGCTCGAAAATTTGTTTCAGATAAAATGAATGTTCCTCTCTCTTTTTCAAAAATATTGTGACATCGTCTAAATAAACCACAACACTATGGCCAATTAGACCGTGGAAAGCTATATCCATGGCCCTCTGGAAAGTAGCTCCAGCATTAATGAGTCCAAAGGGAATTCTCCTATACGCAAAGTTCCCCACTTGGTTCTGAATGTGGTTTTAAGCCTGTCCTCCTCAGCTACTAATACTTGACTATAGCCAGAGAATCCATCTAATAATGAAAACAATTCAGAACCTGAAACCATTTGCAATATTTTCTCAATGGGTGGGACCAGATAGTTATCTTTATCTGACGCACGATTGAGGTTTCTAAAATCTACACAAAGCCTGATTTCTCCTGACTTTTTCCTTACTAGCACAAAATTAGAAACCCATTCTAAATGTCTGACTTTGAATATGATTTTAGCATCCAACAATTTTTTTACTTCACTTTGAATTAAAGGTTCTAGCTTCAGATGCATCTTCCTCAAAGGCTGTTGGGAAGGTTTGATTCTAGCTTTAATTGGGATGACATGTTGTATGATATTTGTGTCATAAGTTTTAAGCTCTTCATATGTCCAAGAAAACACATCTTTGTACTGTTTGAATAGACTGATGAACTTTACTTCTTTCGCCCGGAGAACAACACTTCCCCAAATTTACATATTTCGGTTGAGCTTCAATCCCCAAATTTATCAGCTCGAATTGTAAGGACGAGCTATGAGTCTTGACAATCGCTGGCTTTCTGAAATTGTTATCTAAATCAAACATTCGTTCCAAGGTCCTGACTCCTTTAGGAATAAATTTCCCTAATTTTAATTCTGCTTGATGTTCTTCATCATCTATTATTGCTCCTTTGAAAGTCTCATCATTCATCAAACACTCCATAATTTGCTGATCATCATCAAAAACCCGTAGATTTGTGATCATATCCGAAACAGAAGGCCTGAAAAGTAATTCAATAGAGCATCTATTATTGGAAGGTACTAGCCTTGCAGCTGAGGTAGCTAGTAAATCAGCTGTTGCATTCTTTAATCTAGGAATGGACACAATATTGAATGTATGAAAATTTATAAGTAAATCCCAAACTTTATTTTGATAAGCTTTCAAATGTGGTGAAATATAGTGTATCTTATTTCAAATTTGCTTAACAACAATTTCAGAATCTCCATATACTTTCATATTTTTTACTTTAAGTTCTATTGCTTTTTTAAGTCCCTGAACTAGTGCTTTGTACTCGGCTGTGTTATTTGTGCATTCGAATTCTAATCTACAAGAAAGAAAATGTTTCTTTTTTCTTGGATCAATCAAGACACAGGGAGCCCCTGATCCTTCCAATGTTTTAGATCCATCAAAATAAAGAGTCCAAAAACTATCTACCTCTACTGAATTTGAATTAAAGACTACATCTGAAACTAGATCTACTATATTACAGTCAATCTCATTAGCCCATGAAAATTGAAGGAGATTGGGTTGGGTATCAAGTATACTGCTGGCTTCTTTAGCTTGGTAATTTCCTAGTTCCAATTCAATGAAATAATTTCTCAACACAGAGTTTACTGGTTCATTTTTTCCCTCTAATTGAGTAACATTGTATTTCATTTTAGGCTCTCTTAATACTTTTATTTGATTAGGAATTCCCTTATGAGGCAACCATAAATGTGACCAATCTGATGCAAAGTATCCGTCTATCCTTGCTGACCAGTCTCGACTCAAAACCAATCCATAAGCATCTGTTATGTCTGCTACTACAATGTCGATGTACTGACATACCCTCTCATCTGTGGATAAGCGAATCAGAACATCTTCCATTTCCCCTATTACTTTCACCTCTGTCCTGTCTAATTGAACAACTTGCCAAGTAGATGGTTTAGGTTGTCCATTGATTTTCTTGCAGAATGAAAGTGGCATAACATTGACTGATGCTCCTGAGTCCACTAAAAAGTTGTGCACATTATAGTTGAAAATCTCAAAAGTTAGGAGAAATGTTGGGGTTTTATACTTAGACTTCCCTCCCACACTTGCCTCACCAATTTCTTCTTCAGCTTGGTTGTCAGTGGGAGGCTCTTCTTCTGGTACCTCAAGTGCTTTTAAAAGTTTCTCTTTTGCTGAGGTAAATTACACATTTCAAACAATGAGATATTTGCTTTAGATTTTTTAATGTCTTCCACGATATCATACCCCATCTCATGTTCTTTGAGATTCTTTTTGACATTATCAATCTTATCTTCAATAGGCTTAAGAGGTGTGTTAATTTTCTTTGGATCTTGACTTGAAATGGTAAATCAGGTTCTTTAATAGTTGCAGTGTTCTTTTGTATCTTCTTCATATTTTCTTGAAGTTTCTTAATCTTAGGAAGTATTGACTTATCTTCTTTTAACAAACTCTGACTTCTTGTTGTCACATTGGTTTCTGATGTTTCCTCTTCTTTAAGAGATCTTCTTCTTCTATATCGAACATAGAGACACGGTCCCATAAAACTAAAATATCTTCCTCTTGTTTTTCTGTAGATTGATTATCATTTTCTTCCTCCTTACCAGTTTCTATCAGTTTGGAATCCAATAATTGATTCATTACTAATGTCATAGAATTTATCCAATGGGGGAAATTCTTTTCAGAATGAGGCTGTTGATGAAAGGTACAAAAATTAACCATTCCTACATCAGTTAAATTCATTGCTGCAGGACTGTGTGGAGGAGGTTTAGGATGACTATTGTCTTCCCTTTTTTTATAATAAGGCTTATATGATTTGTGAGCCTCTTTTTCTTTCTCTAAATCTATCACTCTGTTGGATAACTTCTGTATTGTCTTCACCATCCCTTAGAAATCATGTGACCACTCATCCTTAGGCTTAGTCAGTAATAAAGCTTTCTTGCTTCCAAAAGTCTTTTCTTCCGACTGCATAGGGTAATTTTCTATACTCTCCATCTCAGCCTCCACCTTCTCAGCTTCTTCGTAGGTTTCTGCTAATGTAGGTCTCATTGATCTCTTGCCAAACATGGCTAGATCAAGCCCAAGGGCTAAGGTATAGTATTCTATTAGAGCATTTTCAGATGGCTTATCAGCTGCAGTGAAATTGTTTAGGTAAGCAACAAATCTTTGAGTGAAATTATCCTTTCTTTCTTTAGAGCACATAACCCTTTCATTAAAGCTGCATGAGTTTTATGAACTGCATATTTACTTCTAAACATTCTCTCAAATGTGTTCCAATATGTGATTGAATTTGTCGGAAGTGAAAAATACCATGAGGCTACTTTTCCTTCTAGGGTGTGGGGAAACAACCTACACACCACATCTTCATGCTCTCCAACTCATAGTCCTTCTATAGCCAAGTAAAAACTTTGTAAATTATCATCTACCAAAATTCCTTCACTTGGTTCAAATTTAGGTAACATATTATCGAAATATTGAGGCAAATCATGCAAGGGAGGTGTCAGATTTAAAGGCAACCTAGCCCTCCAAGCAGGCTGTGGAGGTGGTTGGTTTGCATTTACATTAGCCATGATTCTGAGTGGAGAATGAGGTTGTGACTGAACAGGGGTCTGGAAAGGTGGACAGTAAGGTGAACCTGGATCCAATTGATTCAAAGGTTGGTCAACTTCTTGTAAGGCTGCTTGTACCAGTTATTCAATATCTTCTACCAACACCGAGTCTTCTAATTGAGGGTGATCTTTCTTCTGATACTCTCTTCTAGGTAGGACAGAAATGATAGGTAATCCTCCAATTTTTTTCACATATTCCCTGGTGATTCTTCTTAAATAATCAACCACTTCATTATCGACAAGATACAAATACCATTTCTCTTTATCTTCAGGAGCGAGTTTGTGAAACAAACTACTTTCAGAACTGCCACCAGTGGAGTGATTTCGAGGAAGCGAGCTTTCTCGGCCAGCCATGCATTGGTGGCCCTCCTTCTAGCGCCAAAGATTGTTGGGGCCTGGAAAATCACAGGTAACAACAGTTAGGGATTCTCCCCAATAAACGTTCCCAACTAGCCCGTTATTGTTTGGTATGGGGAATCTGTCCGGTTTATGGTCTGGCTACCGTATGCCAAGTAACAATTAAAATGTTTTACCGGTTACAGCCCAATCCACCGTGTATATTTTTTATTTTTTTTATGTTTATGGTATGATGTGCAAATGCCTAACTAAAATGCAGATGATAGAGATAATGAGGAGGGTCACAATGTGATGCGCGGGTTCTTACCTCTCGTCTTACCTCTCTCACATCTAAATCACAAACAACAAGAAACTAACTATAACTAACTAACCTATCCCTAGGGAGCAGAATTATCATTTAACGGTGAGTAATGTATTTCAGCGCATGCATTAGGAAAAATCACAGATAGTTGTTATTTGTTTCAGAACACATGAACATCAATAGAAATATGAACAACAAGATAGCTTATTGTTAATTACAACCTTCATTACTAAAAGTGGAAATTTCACAGAATAAACTAGAGTACATTCATAACATGAAAAGAAATTCGATGAGTTAGAATGATCTCACAGTTAATGTAAATAAGCTAAAAAGGAAATAGTTCACATTCAACTGATCCATAGCAAAACATTTGAAACATTCCACCAAACTTTTCTCCAGCAGAAACTGGTAACTCTTTATTATAAAAGGAAATAGTTCTTCTTACAATACACTCTAAAAAATGGTCTGGGAAAGAAGTCCCAGCTACATCTAAACTCTCCTATATTTATACAAAAAGCAAAACCCTTGGGCTGCCCCTCAATGACTTTTGAGCTTCCCCAACCTTTCACTAGTACAAGTGATCAATTTTGCCACAGTAAAACGTAGCAATATCCACGGAAAAGCGTGGATATTGCCACGTCTAAGTGTTTTTCTTTCCGTGGAAACAATTCCGTCGCAATAGAGATGACCCCTAATTTGCGTTGCAAGAGCTACAATGTTCTATATTTTGTTAGATGTCTAAGTCGTCGTTGTATCCACGCATGGCCGTCTCTGTTTCCACGCCTGGCCGTCACTGTATCCATGCCTGGCCGTCACTGTATCCACGCCTGGATGTCTAAGCCATCTCTGTATCCACGCCTTGCCGTCTCTGTATCCATGCCTGGTCGTCGCTGTATCCACGCCTGGCCGTCGCTATATCCACGCCTTGTATAAGTTAAAAAAAAAAAATGCAAACCCCAGGAATAGTGACGGGGATGCTATACCTGCGACGGGCAGACAGATTGGTCATGTAATAAGAGAGAACCAGCAGGGAAACAAGTGCACTTGTTGAAAACCATTGATAATCCAAAGCAATTTTCACCTAAGCCTCTGCACGATCTAGCCACTTTTTGCAATACTTTAGGCTCTCTTATCTCTTTCCATAAACCTCTTTGTTATGGCCTTGGTATGGAATGGAATGTACCTATCAGTTTGTTGCTGATCATGATTGGGAGACACTGTAGGATGGGTTATGAATCTTGGGAATTCTTTCTTGGTTTTAATCTCTTCAAAGTTCAGACATGTGGGAATGCAACTTGGCTAAGACTCATAAGGAGTTGTCATTTTTGGGTTTATTGTGATTTCTTCTTGGTTGATGTGTTTATCATTATATGAACTGTACTTGCTGCAATGTATGTCTAAAGACTAATATTCTTCTTTAT
>LPNX010355344.1:45171-116874 GCA_001517045.1 Pseudotsuga menziesii | reverse complement strand
GTCCACCGAAAGGAGAAGGCTCAACAAACATCTAGTCATCGGCCTGGCAGTATGAAGTTTGTTATTCTTAGACATGGGGATGGCCTGATTATGGTTTTAATTTCTGTTCCATTCTCCTAAGCACTTTTACTGTCAATGAATTATTTATAATTTTGCACTTTTACGGTCAATGAATTATTTATAATTTTTTCCGATCTAGTTTGTTAAATTTCTGTTATACTTGTAACTATTATGCCTGAAAAAAATATAACATTACTTAGGATATTTTTGAAAGATAACAAACCACAAAAGAGATAACACAAGATGTATCTTAGGAAAACCCTAAACGGGAAAAACCCAGCAAAGAACTTCCTCAGTGTATATAAATGCCAAATACAAGCCAAGACCAAAACCCATGAGACAAGATAGTCTCTCCTTCATCCTCTTCATATCACTATGACCAAATATGTGCTTGCATAAGAGAGTGCTCCTCAAAAGAGAGTGTGTAACAAATGAGGCGCCTAGCTGGGTATAAATACAAGTGTGCTAACCTAAGACAGCCCCCCAAAAGGCACAGGGCCGACCTACTCAACATAGTTCACTCTGGAATTTATGCACTTTTCATACATCTCAAAATAGTTTCCCTATTTGTTACTCTTCCAACCATAATTAAAATGACCATGAACTAAACTCTAAAGCCTTTCCTAACTGATAACAACTGGAGCATAGCAAAAATTGATACTAAGTATCATCATTCAATGACTAAAGCTTTGGCTCTAAGTACCGCAATAAAGTTTTGTGTAGAAAACCTTCCTTTAAATATACCTAATTAAAGGACAAGACAGGGATTTGGCTTTGGCTTCAGAACTATAGTCAAATCTCTATTAGAATTCTTAATATAGATTTAGCTGTAAAATTGAAACTATAACTAATCTTTTTCTCCCTGTGTTTTTCCAAGATTGGTCTTATTTACTTTATGGTCACATTGAAATTGAATTCTTACCAGCATTGTGGTAGCCAATATTTAAGATGAGGAGGTATTACTCTGTGGGGAAGTTGGAAGTGGAGAGCCCTGTCTAGGTGCAGGAGAGTGCGTTGGCTTTGGATTTAGAACTATAGTTGGTGCATATGATCCTGAACCTGATCCAGGCTTAGGCACAGCGACTACCAGAAGAACAGAGGTTATAACACCACCATCAACATAACTGAAATGAATTTAAACCAAATAAATCGCATCGAAGACAATGATACCTGGAAGAGTTTGGATGTGTCCATCATTTCCACCTTGAAGTCTATCCAAAACTCCCAGCATGGGGGCATTGTTGTAGGTTGTAGGTTCTGTCTGCCGATAGTTGTCTCTTGTGTCAACGAAGTTATCATTTTGATCAGGTCCTCCAACAAGAGAACCTACTAAAACATTAGGGTCACTTCCTTGGCGATTTAGCCATGTAGAATACCCTGCTTTGCAACTAACAAAAGATGAATCATCTTTGTAAGATACAATGGAGGAAGCTCTGTGGTGGACCTGACGAGGATAGTTTGGCCCATATCCCACCATGTAACTTGTGGCCCTTGGATTGTCACCTAGTATGTAATCAACCTACAAAAGCAAGGTTTTAGCCAATTGATTGAATAGGACTCTGGTTATTTGGAAAAGCACTCCTACTTGCTACTAAACCACAGCTCAATGGACATGTATGTGCTTCTTATGACTGATTAATGTGAAAAACATGAAAATGGTTGACTTGTACACAGTTTGTAGTGAATAATTTGTATGACTACAAGAATCAACGAAAGTGTTCTAAGAATCTTCTGTAACCATCAAATGCCGTATTGAGTAGTGGTAGCCTCAGATGATTTCAGTGGTTCTGCTTATAAGGCCAAGCAGAAACCAGAAATTCTCAGTTAACAGAATTTTTCAATTTCAATACCCAGAAATTAGAAGCTCCAAGAGAAATGTCAATGTGGAAGCATAAATTTGATAGCCATACATCCTCGCCAACCAGAAATGTGATACCTAGATCCAGAAATTCAAGGTTCCAGGTGGAATGCCAACATCCAAGCAGAAATTCAATGCACAAAGAGAAATGCCAACGTCCAAGCAGAAAATTGATACTCAGAAATACTCGCCAACCAGAAATTCAAAACCCATACCCAGAAATTCAATCCAAAAAGACATGTTTGAGAACTGGGAGCTAGATTTCATGTTCCACAATACTCAAAATTGGCGGTCCATTCCCAAATCGGATCGAGGGCAAAATAATCTAATTTGTCAGCTAAAGTTTGGATTCACGTCAGCTACAAGTCAGAATAATTATGAAATCTGGAATCCGCTAATGTGAAATCTGATTACAAAATCTGATGCTTAGGTAAGAATGTCAACGTCCAAGCAGATTCGATGCACCAAGAGGGTTGTCAATGTCCAAGAAGAAAACCAATACTTCTCTAGAGTTGAATGAACCTAATTCATATTTTGGATGGGAGAAACTAACAATATGGAATACCACTATGTCCTTGGCATTTCATCAGTATCTTAACATCTGATGTTTTACGTTTCCATTGTTTATTTCTGTCAATTGTCTCCAAGAATTGAAAGACATAAATCATAAATGGTGGGAAACAGGCTCCAAGCATTATCATCATGGCAGCATTATCAAAAAAAAATTCAATAGATAAAAAATACGCTTATATATGATATCTAAAAATAGTAATTAATCAGCAGTAAAAATGGCATCTTGAGACTAAAAAATGTTGACAATACAAAATAGAAATGATTGTCCTTTGTCCTCTGTGTGAATCTTTCCCTCATCCTGAAAGTAATTTATCCATCCATGATAAAGTGTCCATATGGTTAGCAACTTTATTTCAATCCTCTATAACACTCTGAATAAGGATAAAGCTCTAGTCTGAGTAGAACTGCAGCTGCAACATTCTGAACCATCCTGAGCTGAAGGGATTCAATTTGCAATTTAAGCATATCCTAAATATCACTTGTCATTTGAAACATTATTTCAGGATTGAACCTGTCCACAAAATTCAAAATTGATCTAAGGTAGAGGGGATAACTTCCATGTATTTATAATGATAGTTGGGAAGTTTCCAAATATATTAGCTAGCTACAAGTGTTAAGGTTAGCTACTATGAGATCTTTGGCATGCTCTAGGTGTTATCAGTTGATTGTTAGCAAACAATGCAATAATATTTGGCATCCTTAACCCAAACTATTGCTAAGACATGTTATAGCCTATGAGTCTCTCACCATCCAAGCTGAATCATTCAAATTCATGGAAACACCATTCCCACATAATTGCACATTGTTTCCTAGGATTAAACATGTGGCTTAGAAATTTCTAGTGCTTTTAAATTTTCCTTCCATTCAATAAAGATCCAAAATTAGAAATTGCTAAAATCAGCAGAAAGTGAACAAATGATATGAATATGTGCAAAGTTAAACAACTCGTGGCAGGGAGATTTCTAGATGTGGCAGATTCCATAAATTGACGCTAGTTCTACTTCTCACACACGTAGATTCTGACATCTCAATTCAGTTACTGCTTTTGAAACTATAGGTGCCTAGGAGATGTGACTTTTCCTATTGTAACTGGATGTGCCTAAGAAGTTCACATGGCCTATTATATGAATGAATGAAGAGTAAAACAGAGTATGATTAACTGAAGTCTGAAATTTGAATCCATATAACTACAATGTGTTCCTATAGGGTATAACTACAGGGGGCAATTTTTGTCAATCTAGATTTAGACAAGTTGGGACTCAGAATAATATAGATTAACTACTCCACAGAATTACATTACATGCCTAGCATTTTCAGACTATTCATATTACATAGCATGATATATCGGCAACCTATATATGTAAGAAAGGTAAAATTCCCTGAAAATTGCATACTATGTTATCCGACAAAATAAAAAAATACAATCGGTACACAACCCAAGAAATCCTCAAGAATAAAACCCAAAAACAACATTAATATTGAAAATTGACCAAGTTAGGAACTCCAATCTCCAGCACTGAACTGCATGCCCTTTTCGTGGCAGGCACTGTTATGCAGCCTTACCAGTTTGGTATGAAGGTGCAGAATGTTATCCCCAACAAACCCATCAAGCCATACTTTGCCCCTTATATGACAAGCACCCTTACTGGTTTGGTGTCAACGAACATCCCCAACAACCTCCCCCCCCGACCCACAACTTCCCCCCTTCAAGCCATACTTTGCCCCCCTCATGCTGGGCACCCTTTGGTTCGATTAAATTTCCCATAATTGACAGTCCTAAAGGAAGATAACTGCAATTTGAAAAAGGATCAATTTCTGAAAAGGGCCAGGAATAAAGCTGACAGGATTCTGCAAAAAAAGTTTCAATCCTTGATAGTACTATCTTATTAATGCAGTTTAAAAAGACACTCTGTTAGGGCAGGGGCCACGAAAAACCACAGCTGCTTATACTTGAAAGAAAGGTAACATGCCCAGAAATTTTTTTAAATGGCTATTTAATAAATCGCATGCCTTATTACTAGATCCAACATTAAGGTACACAATCAGCACACCCCAACTTCAGAATGTTCTAATAAATATTTTCCTGAAAATTTCATTATCTGCCATCTTTATCCAGACCATACATAGGAATTAGAATGGTATGCCAACCACATATGCTTGTAAGAAAGGCATAGAAATTTAAATGGATAAGAATTTGATAAATTGCATACTTTGTTACTAGATCAAAGTAACACTCCAGGAAAGCCTCAAGAATGAAACACCAATATAGCGTTAACATTGGAAACTAGACAGGGTAGGAATCAAATCCAAGACCTTCCCCTGGTGAGGAGGCTACTCTGATACTGAGCTTTATACCCACAACCTAGGAAAGCCTCAAGGATGAAACACAAATGTGGCATTACTGTTGGAAATTGGGCAGGATAAGAATCAAACCCCAAGACTTGCCCCTGGCCGGTTGGCTATTCCACCACTTTGCTGCATGCCCCCTTTCATGCTTACCGGTTCAATATCAAGGTTTGGATAGGTTTGGATTGCTATCCCGAATGCTACCCTACCCCTTCAAGCCACATTTTCGGTCAGGTCTCCTACACATTACCAATCAACCTCAACCCCAATTCTAAAAGGAACAACAACATTGCGGTTAAAAGGAACAATCTCAGAAAACATTGCCTTATGATAAGCCTCATTTATCTCTTGGAATTTCAGAGTTGCGCCATTTTGTCCTCGCTGCTTGTCTGGATGCCATTTCTGTGAAACAATGTGCCAAATATTAGTAGAAATCCATTATGTTGATGAGGTAATAACGGTGGTCCTCCAGAAATTCATTCTCTTGCGAATACAAAGAACTGTATAAGAAGCACCCTTGGGAAAAGACAATTCAGAATAACAGTAAAGAAACTTACCAAAGCAATACGAAGATAATTTGATCGAATGGCATCCAATGTAGCATCAAAATCAACTTCCAATATTTTGTAATAATCCTAAACAAGAAAGCAATCCCTTCAATCACCCTAACATATAAAAATGCACTGGAATAAAAAACACAGAAAAAAAGGCTGAACATATAAGGAACAAGAAATAAAGTGAAGCGAAGTGAACTGGATAAACCATTGAGAAGTAGTCCTGCTAGTTTGGAACTTGGCAACTAAAGCTTCTATGAGTTTTTCTATAGGCATTGTTTTAAAGAGGCACACTGTTGCGTTATACAAAACTCGGTGAATCTTATCACCGAGTTTTAAAAATGCATTGAAATCAAAAATACAGTAAAAAAGCTGAACATATAAAGCACCCAGAAGGGTTTCACCGGCTGAAAGATAATCCCTGGTTCCATCGCCATCCTCCTCAAGATTATAAATAATTGTATTTATGTCCATCGAAACCACAATGTCACAGATACAATTGGAAAAGACCAGAGTAAACTGGTTTGCTTCGAGCTCTTTGGAAGTTTTGTTAAAGGGAAGTGATTTCTCCAAATCCTTAAATGCAAGGAGGGGTTTGATGAGCTTACTCCCGAGTACACAGTGAATTTCGCCACGTTCCAGATCTTGCAGGACATGAACATAGGTATCTCTAGTGCTCAGGAAGAACCCCATGGACATCAGGTCGATATCATTCTCCTTGATTGCCTGGTACGAGGCATCCTTCACATAGATTTCCAGGTGGCCTCTGTGCGTGAACCCAAATTTGTCGAAGGGGATGATGGATCGATCGTCAAATCGAATCTCTGAATGTCGGATTTCAGCTGAACAAAAGGAAAGAACCCCATCCAAAATACCATAAAAAATAACCGGATTGCCAGAAACCCTAGAATTGGAATCCATCCCGAAGATATGAGATGAATATTTCATTGGATTGCAGTAGCGTATGGCCCCGTGATCGCCAAAATGCCATGTGGAGCGATGAACGTGGTAAAACTCGGGACGGCCATAGCTTGAACCCGGTCAGCTATGGCTTGAGTGAAATGTAATGTTAGAAAGAGGCCTATCACATTGGCGCCAAAACCCAAATTGTTGAACTACACAAATATGGTGTTGTTAAATTGTTAAAATACACTAACAACATTCAAAATTGAACCCTTTCGAGCCCTTCAAAGGGATAATGGTTCTATCCCTTCTTAGAAGTGTAAAGTTAAAATTTCCATTAAAAAAAAATTAAAATCTAAAATTTTCCCTTCTAATTAAGAAGGGCATAATTTATGTCAATATTTCAAAAGAATGGCAACATTTGAAATTACCCATCCATATAAATTTCTCAAGATATTGAAATTCCTATGCTATAAATTTTAACTTGTCATTCAAAATATTGGAAATTTGATAAATTATAATAACTCACTCACTCGTGTCATGCACTCAGTGCTTAGCTGTGCAAGACGACCAGTAATCACTGATCACTATGAGGCACTACCCATCAATATGTGACTTTGACTCTCGATGGGGTTGCAATCTAAAGTGTGGCAATGTGTCAATGACTACGACTATAACAATAGAGAACAACTACTAGTCTACTACTAGGCCCAAAACAAGATGAAAACTTTGTTCCTACTACTGATGTGAACCTCGCGACCAATGTCCACTCTTTTTTCGTCAAAATGAGATTCAAAAGGCCAGTTTGATGAGTCCTCCTCTACAAGACTTCATTTCTTGCATGAATATCATGGACTCAGGACAACTATAAACAACACTCGATGTCATGCAAATACAAATAATGGCATGTAGCTAAGATCACAAACTGTACATAGGTTGATTTATGCAATGCTATGGAGAGGTGTCATTGGGCACACGATATGGAGAAAAAATGAGTTAGAAAAAACATTTGGACCAAAGCACCTGCAGAATGGTTATTAATAAAATTAAAAAAACAATTGTTGGCTCAAGAATAGTCTTTCAATTTGATCGGTGTCATGATCATGATTTATTCTCCCTCCGTCCTTTTATACATCTGTGGTTTCTCACAACAATTATCCTTAATGGTCACCACAAAAATACATATAAAAATTACCTATCTTTGCATCCTCTTCTCTATAATCCTCAACTCATAGTCATAACTAAGGATTATTATGCATGCACATCCTCGCATTATAATATCAATTAGGTCAAGGCGGAAAGACAACCATAAAATATCAAATGTGTCAAGATGAAAAGAGTAAGAGACGGTGCCATCGCTAGAGAGACGGTCCGGCGTGGATACAGTGATGTCCAAGAGTTTAGGCGTGGATACAGCGACCTCCAACAGTCCAGGCGTGGATACAGCGACGCCTCGTTCCTGTTACATCGGATTTTACACCAAAAAGCAAGAAACGTGGAAAACCTCCGTGGAAAAATCCGCACTATTGTACTAGTGTTTCATTTCCAAAAATTTTCCTCGTAGCATGTGCACATAATCAATACAATATATTACATTTTAAATCCAATTTTTTTTTAGAACACTTTATGAAGAGGGGCCAGCTTGGTCGTTGATGAACTTCTTCCATGCCTGGGCCTCTGCTGCTATGCCTTCAAATCGGGAAGGTTCAAGAAAATGGATATTTATCTCATATTTAGTAGCATGGTTCTTTACTCCTTCTATCCTTTCTAGACTCAAGCGCAGTTGATCTTCTAGTAGATGTATACCTACAGCTATATGTGCCACTGCAATCTTTAAAATTCGTTCATCTAGATCCTTTAACTGTTGGATCTCTTGCTCGTGTTCCTGACATCTATTCTGTAGATGTTCTATAAACAATTCATGTTCTGGTATCGCGTCCAATATTTTCTCTATAGAAATCTGGCATCTATTGTATGTAGCAAGCACTCTCCTACAGTATTCAACACATGCTCCCTTTGTTTTCTTTACAGTTTTCTTGAATCATTCGGCAACATTAATTGCAAACTCCAATAAATCATATTTTGATTTTAAACTCTGCTGGTCCTTAACTGGTAAGTCCGCAGGAGATTCCTTATTTGCTTCTATCCATACCATTCTTCCCGTTAAAATCTCCAAAATATCTTGAGATCTATCCAAAAAATATGAAGTAGTGTCCAAAATTTCTTCTAATCTGGTGTCTCTTTGTAAAATTTTACACCTTTCTTCCTCAATGAATATTTGTAATTTGTGGATCTTCCTTCTTTGAGTTAGACCATGTTCTTTCAAAGGATGGAAGTATGTTTTCTGTTCCATAGCCTCTTTCAGTGATGATGTTAATGAAGTATTATGTTCTTCTAAGGTTTCCGCCTGCATTTAATATTGCTTCTCTCTTTCCTCTGTGGTGGCCTTCTCTGTTTCCAACTCAGCAACTTTGTTTTGTAACTAGTCCTTCTCTGCACTTAGATTTTCATAGGATATCTAAAGGTCATCTTTCTTAGTTTTCAACATTTGATGCTCTAGTTGTAGCTTTTGTAATTCAGCTAAGCTATCCTAAGCATTCTTTTCCGTTTTATCTGCAGAAATCTATAAAGGCTCCTTATTTGCCTGCAGAGTCTGGAGTTATGTTCTTGAATTCCTTACTTCATTCAACATCTCTACATATTTCCTTTTCAGCTTCTGACCCTTATCCCTCTCCTTCTTTCACGTTTCTTTTAATTGTGCTTCATTCTTTCTTGACTGCTCGAGGTCCTTCATAAGCCTGTCTACGTTATCTTCAGTTGCTTGTGTTAATGCCACCCCAACTCTTGCTATCAATCTTGGATCTGCATCTGTTCCATGCACCAAGGTTTTATCTGTTATCATATTTCCCGACTATCCTCCAGTTTCAACCTTTTTCTCGGTTCTTTTTACAATCCTTTTCTTCTCCTTATCATAGAAAATAGTACTAAAGTCAGGAACCTCCTCCCCTTCTATAGGCATGAAAGGGATCAAATTTATTCCAGAAAATGAAGTTTGTCCCAGTGTACTACTAGAAGATGCAACAGGCTCCTGGGGATTAGGATTAGATTGTCTGTGTCCTTGATCTGTGTGATCCTGTCCTCCCTATGTATCTACCTGCTCAGTAGTCTGTTGGTCCTTTTGAGATCCTATTAATCTCAAACCTTCACTTTATTCCCATCTTTCCTTGATTTCCGCTTCTTCATTTCTCTTTCTCTCCTCCTCCTCCTTCCTTGTTGCTTCCTCTGCAGCTTGCTTTCTTTCTTCTTCTTCATTCTTCAGCCAACTCGCTGCCTCCTATTCTAGCCTTCTAGAATCTTCTTCTCTCTTTTTGGCCTCTTCTTCTTCTAATGACTTAGTCTTCTCTAAAGTTTTTCCCTTTCCGCCCATAGTAGCTATTTTCTGTTTAAATCTCTTTTGAAGGGAAATTATGTTCTTTGCACTTCTAAATGTCGCCTCATCCTTATCCCAGAAATTAGTATATTCAAAATTAATTCATGCTTCCTTGCAGTACTCTGCTACTTTATTTCGGCAGTCATTCCTGTGAAAATTCATTTCACCAAAATGGAAATGCTCCAGCTCTTGAACAAATTCTGCATCCTGTTTTACTCTCGAAACTTGCAGCTGCCAAGGAAGAAAGGCACTGCAAGATATGCTGCATTTTTATGTTCAAACAGGAAATTTCCCACACTATCAATATATACCTGCCTAACTACCTCTTTGTGTAGTACATAGTCAGTGGCATACTTAGGGAGTAGAGAAGGGGCTATGGATCCACCATACATTCTTATATACAACCCTTCCTCGGTCAAATAGTAATCTCTGTATTCCTCGATGAATTTGAATGCTTCTTCAAACATGCAATTGCATTCAGTCAGGAAAATTAGGCTATACAAAGGCATGATGAAGTGTTCACATATTTCCCTCTAATAGCTATAATATTTATGAGCCCATAACAATCTATATGCTGTGTATACTGGGGTCCTGTCCCTCTCCCAATTACATCTCAAGGCTGGAAAAGATTGAGTACACAGTATACAGTCAATCAGGATAGAGCTCATGTAGAACTCTGATTTCTTCTGTGACACCCCTCCCAAGGCTGCGGATATGCATGCTAAGAGGCTATTTGACACCATGTTTGAACCATTAAAAATGGTTCCTTGAGTAGCCACATAGAAGATAATTGGTATCCATCCTATCTTGAAGCTCTTCCTGTGAGCTCTACCAAAAATCCTATTTAGCATTAGTGAAATGAATCTATAGGGAGTATGGAGAGTAGAGGTATCATACTATCTAGAAGGCCTGGTTCAAAATTTTTTCCCTGGTATCATCATTCTTTTAACTATTTCTACCAGATCCATAGTTGTCTCTTTCACCCAGCTTTCTGTCAAGTAAATCAGGGTAGAAGGCAGATGATATGCCATAGAGACATATGCAGGGCAATATGCAGCGTATCCCTGCTTAGCAGTATTTTCAAGAATCATTGTAGTCACATCTACCCTAGGCAGAATCCAACCTATCACCTCTGAAGAAGGGAACAACTCAAGTCTTGTGGCTACTTTTATGAGAGTTGATTTCTCAATGTTTGCATAAATGGTTAGCTCTTCGAATCCTGTATCAGGTACGTTCTGATTGGCAATCATCCTCTATATCTCTCCCCATTTGTAGTCTGGTTCGACCCTGGTGGAAGCTTTTGTATCTTCATATATATATTCAACCTTGGTGATAATTTCAACCTTAGGTTATCCTTCAACCATAGGAGCCTTTTTCTTTTGTCTTTTCGACATATTCTCTTTTACAACAATCACCCTATCACAAACATAGCATGTTCGTAGACCCATTGAGATTTTAACAAGTGTTTTAACAATAAAAAAAAAACTGTATCAATTTGTTTACCTCTTCCATATGCATTCTGAAAAGTGAACTACACACAGTATTCAATGCATGAAAAAAAAATGACAAGGCAAAAAGAAAAATCCTGCAGGTTGTGTCTTAAAACCGCCTAAGTCCACTGTCTGTAAAAATTCATAACCCCGAGAGAAAAATAATTCTCTATCTTAACCCGGGCTGCATTCGAACTAATTCAAACTAATCATATAAAAGTATGAATCACACTATTCCTACTGCTGGTCTTCAACAACAAACTTCAAAGCATTACACCTTATACAATGCTCTTCCAGTCAGAAAAACCCTAAACGACCAAAAACGAAAAACCTCCACAGTCCCAAGGAAAAGGTAAGTGCAAGCAAGAGTTTAACAACCCTTGGATGGCTATGGACAACCAAAAGAACGGGTGGTGCAGACAGCAAAACGCTTGTCTGTACCATGCCCTAATCTTTTTCACTAGAGCAAAAGCGTTCATAATGGCCCCATCAATCACGCAGCCTCAAAAACCTCCCACTAAAGAAAATTGTAAACAGCTAGCTCTTCAAATAAAACCTTATGCATACCATGAAGACAGACACTCTTTAAGCGGACAAACCCAAACCACGGACCACCTAACTGGGAAAACCTAACTAGGGAAAAACCACGGTTCCAAATCGACCAATAAAAACCAAAAAAAAAAAAAAAACCAAGGCCATGGTTCACCTACCTAGCAAAACGCAGTGTAGTCAATGGACTGTCAAAATATCCATGGTAGCAACGCTGGCGAATTGAGTTCAGAGAGTTGGGCGCATGAATCAGTGAAAACGACAAGATTGGAGCAAACGACAAGTTAAAATATGGATAAATAATAAAAATGCTCCTCTCCATATATATAGAACCTTCGGCATAAAAAGTTGGTGGGAAAAACCCTATCGGTAGTTAAACTCATCGGCAACCAATCCCTCTAATCATCGGAAAGATAGTTTGGGTGACAGCCGCAACGGCGGATGCAAAACCAACTACGAACCCGTGATAACCTTTAATTCTATCGGCATCGGCACCATTAAGCACTAAGTGCGGAACCTCAAGCCTAAACATCTTCCGCAGTGTTAGCAGCGCCAAGCACTATCATCGCATGTATCAGAGATCGAAACACCTAACCTCTAAGCATCGACGAGGAAACAACTAACTCTCGGAACTTCAAACCCAAACATTCTTCATAGTGTCGGCGATGTAAATGTATTATCGCAACTCGATTCTTTTAAAAGGGTATCGGAACTCGAAACATCTAAGTTCTAAGGCATCCGTGAGGGAAACAACTATCTTTTGAAACATTCATCATCTGCCTCCCAAAATGTCAACAACGTAGAGGACTATTACTCTGCTTCATTGTCATAGACCATTCCGATAGCGATAAAAAAGTCACCGAAAATCAAAACGATAAGCTTGAAAATCAAACAAAAAGAAACCACGGTTTTCGACATATTGGCTAGGGCGTATGAAGTATCGCCGACAAAGTAGACCATTCAACTTCCACAATGTCGGAAATACAGTTGACTATGCTTTCGATATCGAAAGGATAACCAACTAATCTTCCGATAAAAAAGATCAAGTTTTGAGAAAAATACGAACTTCCAGGACAGATTTAGGGAAACCAAACAATCCTAGGCTAGATCTTAAAAAACCAAATCAAAAAGAGGGTCCTAAAATTTAAAATTTTAGGAACAAAAGGTTGCAGCTGCAACACTACCATAAAAGAAATAAAAGTTCTCAAATAAAAAAAATGTCCATCTTAAAACTTTTTTTCAAACTAAAAATATAATCCAAAATGAATGTTTTTTAAATTCTTAATATTTTAGAAAATATTTAATAATGGCGTTATTAAAACCAATTCAAAATAAAAATGATCACTATTTGAATTTCCAGATTTTCATCTCATAAATATTCGAAGTATATAAAAAACATAATCTTTCTACTTTACCGAAAAGAGACATATAAGGGATACAAGTATTGAACGAAGAACATTGTTTACAGCTTTTTCTTTGTAGTGGTTGGTGATCAAAACAAAAAAATGGTCATCACCAACCCACCAACATTCATGGTGGGCCATGACTGTTCGTGGCCATTACAAACTATTCTTCTAGGTTTTGGACATCCATAGAATAATACTTCATTATTCAATATAGACATAAACGAATATAGTCTAAACGTTCACACGAGTCGACCTTGGTATGGTGTCACTATAATCTTATAATCTTCATGTGTACCAAAAGTCTCTTAAGCCAAGCTCTGGTTAACAGTGTTAATGGTGGTATTTTTCTTCAAACATAAGGTCTGACTTTGGATGCCCACTGGGAGGGCCTAAAGGGATGGGTAAGGTGTCTCACTTAGGCTAGTTTGGATTATAATGCTTGTATCAATGCAAAGCTCAATGCTCTTGCAAAGGACCTGACAAGTAAAACCTTTAGTTGGTCGTAGCATAATGACTCTCCTCCTCATATGATATTTTGTCGATAGCCTAATCTCTTACAACATGGCTAACCCTTGGGAGTCAAATTAGGGCCTCATGTTCTAGGTGGAGTCTGTTTCATTGCCTCTCCAATTTATATTTCAGATGATATATGGTTTGTTTAGGGATCTAGCTTGCATCATTTTTTTTTATGAGCATGGTTCTATTTTAGTTCGGCTCTAGTTTTGTGGTCATAACCCCCGACCTATGGGAAATATTTATATTGTTAAATGCAAACTATTAGCTCTTAACTTTAGACCAGTTTGGTTAGCAAGGTACTCCATTGGCCCAGGCTATTTCCAAGTTTAGATGATGATAAACTCTGAATTCCTATATATACAATTTTGCAATTTTAATAGAAATCGAACTCATAAAAAAAAACATGATGCTTATTTTTGAAGTTCGAATGTATTCTAAATTATTTTAATAATTGATTTCTTTTATATTTTATCCCCTTCATATTAGTGATGTCATGTAATAAGGGATTTGAATATGGATGTTGTGAACATTTTTGGTACTTCCATTTTGATATGGACAATTTCTAAGCAAATAGTTGTCTCCACATCTCCAACATTGAAGTGGCTCTCTCGGCTTGTCTTTCATCATCTTAGTTAGCTTAGTCACACCTTATGTTGGTCGCCTTTTCTAAGTTTTGAATGAGGAGGCTTGAATCACCTCTTTCTTTGTTCAAAATCCCCCTTCTTCTTGTCCTTCCATGCCTTATGGAATTCTGGCTTGCTTTTGTTATGATCCTAACGATACTTAATCTTTATTATCATTTCATCTAGAATTTGAGCTTCATCAAATTCAATTTTGTCTTTGTATCACTGAGGTAATACACTTATGAAATATTGAATTTAGATCTTTCCATCTCATATATACTTTACAAACCGCAACAAATTGAAGAATTTATTTGCATATTCATCCATTGTCATTTGGACCAATTTTAACTCATGAAGCTCTTTGATCTTATCAATGCAATACCTATCAGAGAGATAGATTTTCTTGAAGTACTTCTTGAATTGTTTTAAAACAATCTTCCTTTCATTGGGATTCAATGACTTTCCTAAGGTGATCTCACCAAATTGATGCTCTGCCATTTAGATTAAATATGGCCACTTTTTCCTTCATGTCTCTGGAGTAGTCATGGACTTGGAGACACTTCCTCATCCTAAGAACTTAAGCCTCGGATTCTTACCTAGATTTCAGTTCACCATAAAAGATAGGAGGTTTTTCCTTTCAAATTTATCCATGTGAGTTGTTCTTGAAAGGCCTCTTCCTTGTATTCCTATGAAATGAAGAATTTGAATTTTCAGGGGATTCCTTAGAGGAAGATGACTCTCTAGAAAAGAATTATGGAGTATATTTCCTATCTCTAAAAACCCTTCTTGAGCTATGAAAACTCTTGTGACAATGCCTCCTCAAGCTACTAACATATTATACAACTTAACGAGAACTTTATACTGAAAACTAGAACTCTTGACATAAAAACTCATATTTTTGCATTAAAAACATAAAAAACAATCCCCGAATAAAAACGTGGTGCTACCAGTAGCACCATTTTTTTAGAGGATCAAATTATGAATTTTTTGAAACCTCGACTGGTGGCGATGCAATCAAAACCTTAAATCAACCCCCAAATCGAAAAGTGGTGCTACTAGTAGCACCTTTTTTTGTAGCTAAAATTATGATTTTTTTGGAACACTTAGCACTTTTTTTTCGTAGCTAAAATTATGATTTTCTTGGAACCCCAGCTAGTGCAGGTGCAATCAAATCTCAAATCGAAAAGTAGTGCTACCCGTGACACCCCTTTTTTTGTTAGGTTACAATTACATTCTCTTTTGAAATCATTCATAACATAAAATAAAATAAATAAATAAAAAGTTTAAAAAAAAAATTCCTATAAATAATTTTGACAGCACAATTTTGATTAAAAAATATTATTTTTCGAAAAAATAAAACATTAAATGAATTTGAAAAAATGGAAAAGATATTGAAAAAATTAAATTTCCTTTTTTTAAATAATTTTAAATTTTTAGAAAAACACACAACATAAAAGTACAATTTCCAAAAAATTATGATTTCCCTCCTCTCTCTGCCACAAAAAATCATAATTTCCCTCCTCTCTCTGCCACCCTCCCCCACCCCCTTGTACCCCACTCTCCCTCATCCTCCCCTCCACTGCCCATGCCCCTCTCCCACATCCTACCTACCTCCCTACCCCATTCCATACCTACCCCCCGGTGTCGCCTTTCCCTCCGCCTACTCCCCCTCTCGTCGCCCTCCCTCCACCCATCCTTGACAGTCACTCAACTCCTAAAATTGATTTTTTTCCTCTCACTGCCCTCCCTCCACCCAACCCTGGTAGCCACTCGATTCTAGGAATCGATTCCCTACCAAGGATGGTGGAGGGAAGGCAACAAGAGAGGGACCAAGTAGTGGGATCCCTCCCAACAATCTTTGAGGGCAGATTGTCTTTATTATAAGGAAACACGTGATATTTAAACAAATACCTACTATTATCTTAGTTCAATTCGTGGTTTGTTATTATGTACTCTTTTGTATCCCCCATTCCTAATAATGCACTGCCCTCCCCTCCACCTGCTACCCCTCCTGTCACCCTCCCCTCCGCCTACTGTTATAGTGGATTTCACCACTCTAGGTGAATCACACTTTGTATGGCCTTCCCCTATCCCGCTACAGACTCCTTAGACCCTATGGACCACTTTTTGTCCTTTGATGTTTCCTTGATAATCCCTAAAAACACATGAAAAATTCTATACGCGACTTTTAAACCTATAAGCACGTATATACGCGGGTTTGACCACTAAAACCGTGTACATCGGGATGTGTGCATAATCCAAATCCTTTTGGAGTTTTCCTTGACATGGATCCAACTCATTTGACTCCTGGCCTTCCCTATGCCTTGAGATCGCTCGGATTCGACCTTTGATTACCCCTTTGAAAAGCTATATAAGGAACCCCTTAGTACATTGAAGGCATAAGAGAGAATTGAGCACAAAGAAACTATAGTCCATTGTTTCCAGAACTTATGCTTGAGTCTACATCCCTTTGTCCCTTGGAGCACTTTTGCGTTCTTCCCAAGCTTGCATTTTTCTTGTGAGCTTGATATCGAGAGATGGAGGATTGAAGTGGTGGAGGCCCAAGTGGGGGATTCAGTTTCTCCGGTTCGCAGACGTGCCGTCAGAGGTTGTATCTTGTAATCTCTGATCTATATTAATAGAAATATCATTTCCTATCCAATAATGTGTGTTTGAATGAATATTTTACCCATGGGATCATGTCAAATGCTTTTACATTATTGATTATATATTCTAGAATAGATCTAACACCATGATATATATAATGCTTGTATTGTTTACTTGTTGTTGAGGAAGTAACAGATCAATTCAAGTTAAAGATTGGAAAGCTCAACGGGGATCTACTTCAACTTTCCGGAATAAGGTGTGAGGTCTGATCCTTTAGTGTTAGACATTTAATTTCTATTGCATATTGGAAAGGATTGATTTTTGGAGTCAAGCTGTCTGTTGTGGTACCCCAAGCCATAGGAATTTCTCTCCATAAAAGAATTGGAGACTCCGTTGGGGAGTTCCTAGTAGTTGTCCTTTGGGGGTTGTTTTCTCGGCATTCAATGAATTTGAATTGCTCTTTCTCTCTTGTTTCTGTGTCGGGTCTGGGGGCATGTATTCCTGGTAGAGTCTGATTGGTGTGAAGTTTGTCTCAGCCTGTCTGTTTTCCTTGATTTTATGCACCTTTCTTCTTGTACGCGAGTTTTTGATTTACAGTTGCATATACACGCGGTTTCTTCTACGATTTCCACATATACACGCGGGGTTACTGCGAATAGTCACATATGCCCTTGATTTTTCCTTTTTGGGGAAGATAGTTGGTTGCTGGGTGAATTCTAATATTTGTTGAGTCTCCTTTGGCACTGCCTGAGTCTGTTTTGACCTCTGCTTCTGACCAGAAACGTTTTTTTAGGATAAATTTTTCTTTTTTAAGAAGGTTCTTGTCATGGCATTTTCGATTTTTTGTTTGATATTAGTGCATTAGAGTTCTTTTACCTTAGTGCTTTGCTTGAGTGTTGTTTGGGTGTGCTTGCAGAGTCTAGGGGTCGTAGAATCATTCTTTTTCTTTTTGAATCTCTTTTATTTTCAAAAAATCCAAAAACATTTGCTTATCATCATGCATTGCATTTTGCACTTTGCATTGTACTTGCATTAGATTTGCTTTGGAGTACTAGTTAGGACTTCATATAGGAAAATTTGCATTTATCATTTGAAGAAAAATTGTGCATTTCACGTAGTAGCATACCCTGTTTTCATGGACACAATGCATTTGCATTGTTTGTTAGGTGTGCATTTTACTTCCTATTGCGTCATAACACCATCAGTTGCACGATCATATCCCTTTTTTGAGTAATAAAGCCAACTAAAATCAACGCTAAATAAAATGAATTACACTCTTTTCTTTTCTAGGGTGCACCAACAAGCTTAGGTTTTAGGATCTTGGAATAGTTCATTGTAAGTCAATTCTCCAAGATCACTAAACAACAACATCTAGGTGTCTGTCCAGGTGAGTGTGTGAAATCCTTGGTATAACCAGTGTTTCTCAAGATCCTCCTCTCAAAAGGGAGTTAAGCACGAGGCAGTGTGAGCGGTTATTGATTGGGATGACCCCTAGTCATAACTGAGTAGCACCGGAGATATTTCCAGGATTGTATTCGTATCTGGGGGCTCTTTCGGGAGTTTCGGGCTTTGCTACCCTTCCCATACAGTCAATCCTGCCTGCGACTATCCGCCTGAGCATTGATTATATTGAGGTGACCTTAGTGGCCTTACCTAGGATATCGAGGGGGTACTTTGCAGGGGTTATTCTGTAGGTGTCCCGGCCAGGTTGGGGTCGGACAGCACAGTCGCTTTACGCGTTGAAGCTGAGGGCCACAATAATTGGTTACGTACCTCTGCTTGTTGTGTATGGGAGTCTCAAGCCTCTCTTAGGCGAGACATACCTGCTTCATTCGGGAGCTCACTTATCCAGCCCTTGTTTGCTTGCATTTGTCTTTAGATTTTATTAGTGATTTCTCTGTGCACGATAGTTGGCCTAGGGTTTACGTAAATAGAGAGTCTTTGCTATTTTTTGAGTCATTGTGGATTCGAGTGTGGTTCCTCATCGTTCTCGTTGTTTAGTAGGACTTTCGCCTTCTACTTCTCCTCCTCCTTTGGAAGAGAGACCTATATAGTCCAGGCAGACTATTTCACACATTGATTCACACACCATGGGAGATCGTTTAGAGGATATTCCTGAACCACCTCCTCCCATTCGTGTAGACGATGGGGAATTTACTCCTACTTATGATCCTTCACCCGAATTAGCTTAGTTAGGTCCTGTTATTTCTGAGATAGGAACCTTGCACGATAGGCCTACTCACACCAGGTCTGATTCCCCATTGACACGTTACCGGTATGGAATGCCGGAGGATGCCGAGACTCATTTTTAACCTGCCAGCACTAGCTACGGTAGTTATGCTACGTTTGGTTTCCCTACACATGATTTGACATTTCATGTCGAATCCGATTTCGAGCTTAACACTATGCCTGGGGGAACTCTCATTCCTTACCATGCGGAGAGGTTTGGGAGCACTAGTCACATTGCACCTTCCATCCCAATGGTGGAAGCTACAACGTATCTCCCTCCTAGGTCTAGGGTTAGAAATCCAATTAGGATACCAGATTCGAGGCGAGTGATGATAGGCGATAGTACATATATTATTACTTAGGTTCCTTCGTCCTTGGTTCCTAGTTCTTCAAATGTACATCCTCCACCTTATTCACGTGGTCCTTCGAGTCGGTATATGGCTATGAGTCAGGTCCGTACTGCGGTTACTAGACCGATTGTGTCTCAAGTTCACATACCGCCGGCTGCTTCAGGAGGCTATGTTCATGCTTCTAGAGGTCATCTTGTTACTTCCGGGGCGTATATCCCTACTTCCAGAGTGTATCTTCCTACCTACGGAGTGTCTCATGGGGCATTGCATGCAATGACCTATGGACCTTATTATGGGATGCAGTATGGACAAGTTTCTTCACCTCTTGGAGGCAGGTATCAACAACCTGCTTACTCTCCTAATTACGACTTTGTAGCTCCTACTAGTCAAGGTCCACCATACTATGGTACTTCCACGCCATCCTATACGAGTCAGACAGGAGGAGGACACTATGGCCAAGGCCATGGTGGTAATCAACCCTATATGAACTAGGGAGCGGTCCATCAACCTCATCATCCTAGGCTCCCTTTCCTTGCAACACTTAATCTTCCTGACTTATCAAGACTGACGAACGATCCTGTGGCTCATGACCCGGCTTGGCCGGCTGTCCCTACCAAGCTTCCTTCGGACATACCTAAGTTCGAAGGCAAACCGGGAGAGGATCCGAGCGAACACGTTACTACGTTTCACCTTTGGTGCTCTTCAAATTCATTACATCAGGACTCAGTTCGTTTGAGACTATTTCAACACACCCTCACAGGGCCTACTGCGAAATGGTATATAGAGTTACCTAAGGGAGATTTCGCTTTGTTCGACGACCTTGTGATGACTTTTCTTAATCACTTCCAGCTACCAGTGCACTATGATGTTTGTACTGAGCTCTTGTCGACATTTCAACAAGATAAAGCCACACATATTTCTGATCATATTCAAGAGTGGCATAGATGGAAGAGATTAATTAAATATTTTATACCGCCGAAATTCCTCCTCGAGTGGTTCCTCAAGTCGTTATTGCCATATATAGCGAAGGATGTTTCCATATCCGGAGTGCAGAATGAGGAACAAGCGATTTTTAGGGAGCAGGAACTAGACTTGATCTATGCTCAGTTCGGTTTGTTGTATGAGATTATTCACAATTCTCCTCGTTCCAGTTTCGATCCCAAAGTTAAACCTGGACCACATGCCGATGGCATTGTGGGTTGTGCAAGTGCAAAACAAGCTAGTCAATTGTCGCTCAACCAATCTGCTTCAGGACAAGCTACGGCTTCATCTCAACCCGCCCAAATGGGGAATGTACTTTCTGTGCAATCATTGGACCAAGAAGGGTAACCAGCAGCTTGGACGGAATGGAAAAAAGGGTAAAAATAATAATCGAAAGGGTGGGAATAAGAATGAGAATGCTAACAATAGTGACAAGAACGGTAGAAATGCTGGGGGGGCCAAGCAAGTGAAACGTAAGGTTAAGTTCCCTTGCAAGCTATGTAAGGACGATCACCTCACTTACTTGTGCCCTCGGATTGAAGAAGCTTCGAGATTCTTAGCACAAGGCCCAGCTATGCTAACTAACCCTTTACCGCATAATCAAAATATGAACTCGAAGTCCCATGACCAGTCTAGTGATGACGATCCACCGGAGGGTAGTGGTCATGGGTGCATTAACATGGTCCGTGCTGCGAAAGTTGTGACTTGGGCGAAAGATTATAGTTCATCACAACCCAGCCCAGGCAAAGAGCCTGATCCACCAGGGTCCCCTTTGCGCATTGAGAAACCTACGGATAAACCTGAGGCTGCACCTCGCATTCCTAAGGGAGTCCTTAAGCGTTCAGGGCATAATCCAAATGCTCGAGCCACCCAAAATTATTCAGTTGTTGAGGATTTGGGCCATACTCCTTGTGCGATGTCTGCATTGGAAGTGCTTCAGAGTTGTCCTTCGTAAAGGAAGGTGTTGCTTTCTGCCCTTGGTGTAAATGATGATGATTCTTCCTCTGTGATCAAATTTGAAACCGCAAGACTTCAGCCTCGCTTGCCCTACTATGTGTCTATTTTGGTGCACGTAGAATGTCTTGGTATGACCGTTAAACGTACTGTGATTGACGAGGGTGCTATTGCTTATGTGATGTCTTTGGCCTGTTGGAAGGGTCTCGGTTCTCCTAAGCTGTCTAAATCAGCGACTATGTTAATTGCGTTCGATGGGAGATATTTTAGGCCGCACGGCATCCTTCCTTCCCTTAAATTCCGTTTGGGGGGGAAGACCATTGCAATAGAGGTTGAGGTGGTTGATGCACCCCTTGACTATAATCTCTTGCTGGGTAGGAACTGGATGTACAGTATGCAAGCCATTGCTTCTTCCTTGTTCCGCTTTGTATGCTTTCCACATAATGGGAAGATCATAACGATTGATCAAATGACATTCAAGAATCCGTCTATTACCACATCCTCGGGAGCTTCGATCCCGATTGTTGAGCACTCTCAGCCGGCAACTGGGAGTGTGGGTGTAGGCATGTATCCATCCCTCCTGGGAATCTTTAGTTGTCCTACACCGATCCTCATGATAGGATCTAGTTTCGATGAGGCTTCGACTTCTACAACATCGGTGTCTTTTCGCATGAATCATATGGAAGACCCTTGGATTCTTCCTACACCAAGTACTTCGAGTGAGCTTGTCGAGACGAGAGTGCCGTTGCCTGCAGCCATGATAGCTTATCAAGTTAATCTCAAGAGTGTTGTAGAGCCTAGTCCTTCCTCTTCACGGATGGAGGAGGAGGACCCGTATGTGCTGCCGGTATGGGTAGTACAGTCTTCTCATGCCCACGACTACCTTGATATGGTTTTCCCTTCGGATGAAGCGATTATTGAGGCTATGTCAGGAGTTGAGCCACCATGGGAGGAACTTCATCATAGATTGTACTTTCTCCCAGAGCTTGACCATTTGGAGCATGAGGATTTTAGGGTAGTTCTTAGTCAGAGAGTTGGTAGTCCTATGGTTTCGTTAAGCTCTTCTGGTCCGATGGCTGATGGAAACATGGAAAACATATCTTCAATGATTCCTATCAACATCTCTCGCAATCCTGGCATAATAGAGAATGTCTATATTGGGGTGGAATGTTCCCATGCTGAGATTCTGGAATACACCGAGCTATTCAAGGAATTCCGTGATATTTTTGCTTGGTCTTACGATGAGATGCCAGGTATTGACCCTCATATTATCGAGTAGGAGATTAAGACTTACCCCAACGCTAAGCCTGTTCGACAACGTTTATGTGCGGTGAACCCTAGGAAAGCACCCACCATTAAGGCAGAGATAGAGAAACTATTGAAATCCGGTTTCATCTATCCCGTTCCCTTGACGGAGTGGGTTTCAAACCCTGTTCCGGTGGATAAGAAGCAGGGAGCGATCCGCATATGCACTGATTTCCGTGATTTGAATCATGCTTGTCCTAAGGATAACTTCCCCACACCATTTATAGATCAGATTTTAGATGAGTGTGCAGGTAGCGAGGTGTTCTCCTTTATGGACGGATTTTTCGGGTATAATCAGATACAGATTAAACCTGAGGACCAACATAAGACTGCATTTATTTTTCCTTGGGGAACGTTCGCATATCAAAAAATGCCTTTCAGCCTTAAAAACGCCAGAGCTACATTTCAGTGAGCAATTACCTTGATTTTCCACAATCTCAAGTCAATTGTAGAGGTATTTTTGGATGATCTCGCTGCTCATTCTCGTATAAGAATGCCTCATCCCTATCACTTGAGATTGGTATTCAAAATATGACGACACTATTCAGTTAGATTAAATCCTCATAAGTGCATATTTTGCGTGAAGTCAGGTCATTTTTTAGGATTCATCGTTTCGAAAGAGGGTATAAGAGTCGACCCTTTGAAGGTTGAGGCAATACTTCAGTTGTCTCCCCCAAAAAATATTCATCATCTTCAGTGTTTGCAAGGTATGGAAAACTTCTTACAAAGATTTGTTGTCAACTTTGCCAATTTGACTAGAGGCTTCATGCGTCTCTTGAAGAAGGATACTCCCTTTTATTGGGATGAGCAAGCCCAGGAGTCCTTCGATGCACTCAAGCGAGCCCTAGCATCGGCCTCGGTGATTAGTCCTCCAGACTATAGCCGTGATTTCTTATTATATGTGGCCGCGTCATTAGAGACGATTGGTATGGTCTTGGTTCAAGAGGATGAGGAGCTTCAAGAGCATGTCATATATTATCTGAGCCGAAACCTTATTGACGCAGAGGTTTGTTATTCTCATGTCGAGAAGCTTGCTTTAGCTACCGTACATGCGGTTCAGCGTTTGAGACATTATATTCTCCTTCGCCAGACCTTGGTTGTGGCCAATGTCAATCCATTTCAATTCGTCCTCTCCCGAAGGATGATTGGGGGAAAGTATAATAAATGGATTGTCATTCTGCAAGAATTTGATCTTGAGTTTGTTTTAGCAAAATCGAAGAAGTCTTTAATCTTTGCAGAGCTTATATCGTATTTTCTGAGTGAGGCCGAGGAGTTGGTTTGTGAATATACATTTGTCGATGAACACATCTTCTTAATCTCTACATTAGACCCATGGTATGGGGATATCATAATATATTTACAAACACTGAAGACCCCTACTCACCTCTCATGAGATGAACGACGATGATTATGTCACGTCTCTAAGAACTACCTCATAGTGGACAATACTTTGTATCTTCGTGGGGTAGATTCCATTTTACGACATTGTTTAACTCATGATGAGGCTGAGGTTGTGCTAAATGATTTCCACGGAGGGCCGTGTGGTGGTCATTTATCTGGGCTTTCTACAGCTCAAAAGATTTTGAGAGCGGGTTATTTCTGGCCGTCAATCTTTAAGGATTGTGTTGATGTGGTCAAGAGGTGCCACCCTTGCCAGTTGTTTGCACGTAATATGCGCTTGAAACTTGCCCCGTTACATCCCATTATCACCACCGGTCCCTTCACTAAGTGGGGGCTCGATTTTATGGATTACAACCCAACTTCGAATGGGGGGCACCATCACATTATAGTGGCTGTTGATTATTTCACGAAATGGGCTGAGGCTATGCCTACAGTAAAATCGGATAGTGAGACACCCGCTCACTTTGTATTCAACCAAATTATTACTCAGTTTGGGATTCCGAAAGAGCTTGTCACTGACCATGGCTCGCACTTTCAGAACCGTATGATAGAAGAGTTGGCATCGAAGTTAGGGTATAAGCAAGAGCATTCCTCTTCTTACTACCCCCAAGCAAATGGACAGGTAGAGGCAGTGAATAAATCACTCAAATCCATTCTCCAACGAACCATCGCACAAAGCAAGAATAATTGGCACATTATGTTATATCCTACTTTGTGGGCATATCGAACCGCGGTTAAGACTGCCAATGGTTTTTCTCCATATCAGCTTGTACATGGAGTCGAGTCGATATTGCCGGTTGAATGCGAAATTCCTTCGTTGAAGCTAGCTTTGGAACTCTTACTAGACACTTCACCTTTGGAGGAGCGTTTGGTTCACCTTGAGCAACTCGATGAGAAGCATCAGGATGCCTTGGTGACTCTAGAGGTTAAAAAGCATCGCGTTAAGGTCCAGTACGATAAGTCTGTCCGTCCAAGAGTGTTTAGTGAAGGAGACTTGGTCCTTTTGTGGGATCAACCAAAAGAACCCTTGGGGGTAGGAAAATTTAATCCTATGTGGCGTGGTCCTTACGTGGTCAAACGTGTGTTAGAGAAGGGTGCTTATGAGTTAGTCGATTACGAAGGAATAGCTTTGGTGGAGCCTATAAATGGGCTCTATCTCAAAAAATACTATGCATAATCTTTATCCAAGGCTACTTGTTGTATATTATTGTACAGCTTTGCATAGTTAGGTTTTTTTCTTATCGTGATCGAGTTTGTGATTAGTTTCCATTCCTTTTGGCAGATGTCAATGGAATCTTCCACCTACATAGGATTCGCGGATGGTGCAAGCTGTCACACTCAACACTCAGCCTCTGCTGCTTGGGTGATCTATACTCCTATGGGTTAGGTACTGTCTTCAGGAGGTGTATGTCTACGGCCATCTTCCAACAATGTTGTTGAATATAGCGTCATTATTGAGCTTCTACGGGATGCCATTCTACATGGCATTCTATCTCTTGAGGTACGTCTTGATTCAGAGTTAGTAGTGTCACAGCTCAATGGTTTGTACCATGTTAGAGATCCGATGTTATTGAGAAGGTTCTTAAGTGTGAGATTGTTAGAACGAAAATTTAACAATATAACATATATACACATTCCAAGAAATAATAATCAAGTTGCTGACTCATATGCTAACTATGTGTTAGATTGGCATTTGTTTCATTCATAATAAATTAATCACAAACACAATTTTTACACATGTAAATAAATAAATCGATCACCATAAAAAAATTTATACATCAAAAATGTGATAATACATAGTGGCATGATACAAAATTGGTGCTTTTAAGCCACCATCATATAATACACGGTTGTACAAAATGTATACACTCCCAGGTGTCTAATCCTGTGGAGGAGGAGGAGGGTTGTGATCATGGAACGTCACTACAGCTCTAGCTAGCCGTCGAAATAAATGCACCCATGCGCGTGGTACACCCACCACCTACCGCTGCATGGCCTCAGACAAGTCCTCGACTTGCGCCATGGGAACTCTATGAGTCAGTCTCACAAAGTTGGTATGAATGCTCTGGAGCGTTCGCTCCGCATCCACACCCATGATGTCATCTCCTCTTCCCCTCCGTCTATGACGAGGGAATTCCTCTGGCCGCCATGGTCCCACATCTGCACACAAATGGTAGATGTCACTATGTGTTGTCGCGCAAAAACATGTATTTTTGCTTCCATAAAATCAAGAAAATACAAAAAAAATCAATAACTCAAAAAATTTTAAAAAGAGTGAAGGTCAAGATTCGTTACCTATATCATCGTATGCCGATCCTGGTGGCAATGGCATGTCTGGGTCCCCCCGAAAATCTATCCCCACATAAGGGTAGTCATCAATGGCAACTATCTGTCGTTGCCACCATGGAAAGAAGTCAACTGGATATGGGTTGGCCACCCTACCACCCCCCAGTCTGCGCATCGCATCTGCCCAACGCTGTTGGGCCGGATCTCGAACCCCGTGGAGAGGAACATCCACTCTAGGGCTCAATCCTGGAACACGCTCAAAGAAAAACATGCTCAAGATATTTCTGAACCTGAAGTTCCGCACCCTGCCTACCTTACACTCACTGAGCTGGTGTTTCATGTTGCTCAGTAGGGTAGTACTCCAGTCATAGATTGTGGGTTTCATGCACTCCACTGCATAGAACATCAGAGGCCGCGAGGCCTGGTGGAGTGATGCTAAGCCGGTTATCCTGCCTAGTGTCAATAATATGGCCTTTAGGCCCAGCACCTGTATAGCATTGGTAGGGACCTGACTCCCCACCTTCTCGGTGTCTGGATAATAGTACATTGCAATGTACTCGTCGATAGTCAGCCCACCCCCTGGCCCACCATGGGAACGAAGGTTCACCACCTCCCTTCGTCTACAAAGCCCTATGATAAAGTATATGTCCTCCACCTCTATGGTGAGGGACATCACATCAATATGAAAGGACTCTGAGTCTGGATCCCAATAGTCTACCAGCATCTGTAGCAGTCTTGGTTTGGCCCTCAAACCACCAAGACACCAAAACTTGTAGAGTCTGCATGCACGAAGAGCTTGTTGAGCCATTAAGTCAGCCCTTACTGCTTCCTCTACTTCACCATGCTCGCGCTCTCTCCACTTTAGCACCATCTTGCAAAAGAAATTGGAAATTTTCCCATTAGTTTAGTTGAAAATCATATGCGCGGCCTCATACGCGACTGTTTTGAAAATAGCCACGTATGTATGTGGGTTTGAGTCCCTTTTCTGTGTATATCCATCCCTATACGCAGAAAAAGCCTCGATTTTCGTGTGGGCCGCAACGCTCATTTTGGGATGGCCTAAAAAATTCATTTGACCATGAAAATCTATAAAAATTATGTCAAAATGCAAGAGGAGAGCATGAGTAAATACCTCAAATAAACGGTTGTGAATTCCACCGGCTGGATCTCCTGGAATTTGCAGTTGAAAATCAGAGCTCAAATGGGTAAAAGTTTCAAATGATTTATATTTTATACTATTTATAGAAAAAATTTCAAATATTTGAAAATTTTTACCCCCTTTCCTATAGTTTCGACATTTTCTAACCATTTTGGACCATTTTTGACATAATTGGTGTTGTAGAAGACCTTTTTCAGTGTTGTTTCAGCCGTTGGATTGACCCGTTCATGCCGATCTCAAGTATCATGTCTAAATTGGCATATAGGTTAGGTTTCACCACTGTTTGCATTTTGCATGACCTTGTGACCATATCTCCATGACCTTAGGTATGAACCCACTCTATTATGTCACGGAACCTTCTTGTTGCTTTAGAAGTGGCATGATACGAGTGGTAGAGCTTCACCTTACATGGGAACCCTAGTTAGTGCCTTATTTGCATTTGGTGCCCATGCCAATGGTTTCTCCTTTAGGGTGTGGGAGTCTGTTGTATAGTACTGCCATGACATTTTGCAAGAGCCTCATACTCCTCTTGATCTTATGCTAGCCTATTTCCCTCAGGACTCCCTCATGTCAAGTTGTGAATGCATTATCATGAGCTTTTCCTACCTTATTGAGCTTTATGCCGGCTCCCCTGACATTGCGCTTTAGCCATATAGCCCAAGCTTGTCTCATATCTAGCCATGCAGAGCCATTTTTTATATCTTTCACAGCTTGATTCCCTTTTTACCGGGAGGGGATTTTCCCCCGAGTGTCGATATCCTACACATGTATCCTTGCATTGAGCATAGGTATGTTCCACTGCTTGGAACTAGTTTTTTTTCCCTTATGACACTCGTCTCCTCCTAGTTTGTAACTATAAAGCTAGTTTATTCTTTTTTCAAGCTTTTCAAATAACTGAAAAAGTCCAAAAAAAATCAAAAAACCAAAAAGCCGGATAAGGAAAGATGTTATCTTTGGCAGCTGTCGAGTCGTGTCACCTTCGAATAGAGCACTGTATATCACATCCATTGGTTGGGTTATAGTTTGACTTTAGGAGCTGTACTCATTTATCTGAGTTTATCTCCACCGACTGGTTAAGATTCCAGTCCCTATGGAGCCTCTGTTGATGCCTCCTGTGTCACAGAGATGTCTCAGTTTGTATATCAAGTCTATGCTGCCTTCATTCAGTCACCATACGCCATTATGCTCTTGTTCGAAGGAAGTTGAAACCTAAGTCGGCCATTCCTCAGTTATCTTGACTTTGCATGTCGGCCATTCCCGGTATAGTTACTAGTTCATGCACTTTATGATCGATTCCTTCCACATTATAAAGCTTTGCTGAGTACCTCATGTTGGATGATGGGGGATGCTTTAATTCCCTCCTTCCAGTAGATTTCATCCCATCGACTTCAGATCATTTATTCTGGGATTGGATTCTAGAGTCATTTTGAGTGCCTTGAGACTTGCAGTCATCAGTGGTAGGTTCTCTCGCCATCGACAGTTTCTTGGGAATACATCAATGTCCCCTGATCGATGAATCCTTTCAAGTGTTCAACCTCAACACATTTATTCACACTTGTTAGTTTTCACTCTAGTACCTTGATTCCCATTTTCATTATTGGTGGGTGATCTCGCATCTGTTAATGGTATACATTAATGATCGGTAATCAGAGGATGGACTACTATGTTCGACCTCGACACCTCTATTCACATAGTAGGACATGTACTCGTAGTGGTTTGTGTAGAAGACTTTCCAGATTGGTGGCATCTCTTATATGCTACCTCCTTGATTGTGCCAATTTTCATGAGATTTCAGCTCTCGTGACTTGATTCCAGTATATGTCAGACATTTCCAGCGACTATGGAGATCTTGATCTATTGTATATATTTAGCCATTTTGGAGATCACGGTCCTTTGTATATCTTCATCATGGAGATTCTGATCTATATATATTGTACGTGGCGATGACCACATATGTGATATCATGTATCATGCCTATTCATGGCCATTGTACTCTTATGTATCCGGGACTGCTATATGTATTTGCAGTTGTATGCAGAGTTGTATTATTGTACTATGCTGATTGGGTGGCTGGTCTTCCATTTGGGATCCTTCATCACTCCACTTCTGGGATGGACTTATAATGTATTTCGGCCATCGCATGACCCCTCTGACCTCACACATTAAGGGGCATCTGTTATAGCGAATTTCACCACTCTAGGTGAATCACACTTTGTATGGCCTTCCCCTGTCCCGCTGCAAACTCCTTAGACCCTATGGACCACTTTTTGTCCTTTGATGTTTCCTTGATCATCCCTAAAAACACATGAAAAATGTTATATGCGACTTTTAAACCTATAAGCGCATATATACGCGGGTTTGACCACTAAAACCGCGTACATCGGGATGTGTGCATAATCCAAATCCTTTTGGAGTTTTCCTTGACATGGATCTGACTCATTTGATTCCTGGCCTTCCCTATGCCTTGAGATCGCTCGAATTAAACCTTTCATTACCCCTTTGAAAAGCTATATAAGGAACCCCTTGGTACATTGAAGGCATAAGAGAGAATTGAGAGCAAAGAAACTATAGTCCATTGTTGCTGGAACTTATGCTTGAGTCGGCATCCCTTTGTCCCTTGGAGCACTTTTGTGTTCTTCCCAAGCTTTCCTTTTGCTTGTGAGCTTGCTATCGAGAGATGGAGGATTGAAGTGGTGGAGGCCCAAGTGGGGGATTCAGTTTCTCCGGTTCGCAAATGTGCCGTCAGAGGTTGTATCTTGTAATCTCTGATTTATATTAATAGAAATATCTTTTCCTGTCCAATAATGTGTGTTTGAATGAATATTTTATCCATGGGATCATGTCAAATGCTTTTACATTATTGATTATATATGCTAGAATAGATCTAACACCATGATATATAGAATGCTTGTATTGTTTACTTGTTGTTGAGGAAGTAATAGATCAATTCAAGATGAAGATTGGAAAGCTCAACGGGGATCTACTTCAACCGTCCGGAATAAGGTACGAGGTCTGATCCTTTAGTGTTAGACATTTAATTTCTATTGCATATTGGAAAGGATTGATTTCTGGAGTCAAGCTGTCTGTTGTGGTACCCCAAGCCATAGGAATTTCTCTCTGTAACACCTGCTACCCCTCATGTCACCCTCCCTCCACTCATCTTTAACGATCTCTCATTTTCAAAAATCGAGTTAAATTGCCTCATATTTCCCTCCCTCCACCCATACTCAGTGGGCACTTGATTCTCAGGATGGATGGAGAGAGGGAGGTGGGAGGGGGAGTAGGAAGAGGGAGCCCTCCAAATGATGTTTAAGGGAAAACTGTCTTTATTACAAGGAAACACATGATCTTTAAACCACTGCCAACTGTTATCTTGGTTCAAGTCCTTGATTGTTATTATATACTCTTATGTAACTCACTTTCCTGACAATGCACTCAGATCCCTTAAACTGACAATAACTTTGGATTTGGTCATGGGGTCACTTACAATTCCCACTATTCCCAATTCTTTAAACAATTTCTCAACATCCCTTCCCCATACATCATCTAAAAACAACAAAATCCTATTACTCATTTTTTTGGTTCTACTATTTGTTTAGAGAAATCATACATAACACTTGATGCCCTTTGCGAAACGCAGCCAAAGTAATAAAACATTGTTGAAATGAGTGTGCAACTTTTGCTCGTTGAAGAGTGTTTGAGGAGGAGAGTTTTTGTTGCTCCACACTTGCCAACCACAAAAATCTTGTGAGCGTCTACATTATCTATCACAAACCTGTCCAGATTTGCAAAAGGTTTTTCTTATTCCACAATATCCAATTCCTTGGTCAACTTGTTATTTTCTTTGAAATTAATCAAATCCTCAGCTGTTATTGTGTACTCATCTCCAACTCCCATTTTTGACAATGCAGTGTGATCCCCATAAGTGACTATAACTTTGGAGTAGTGGTGTTCACTTACGATTGGCATTATATATCGAATCCCTCCAACAATGTCATGGAATTCCCTTCACACACACCATATAAGAACAACAAAAACTTGTTACTTTGTTGCAGTTGCCCATACAACCATCTTTTCTCCTCTCCTTCTTTTATATCTCTAATCATATTCAAATCGTTATTATTTTATTTTTATGTTATTTGTTGACTGAGATTTGCAATAGATGGTCTTTGTGGAACACTAAGCCAAAGTAATAAACCATACCTAAAATGATAGTCTACCTCTTGGTTTTTGAAGAGTGTCCAGAGTATTGGAATGCCAAGCATGCCAATATTCTTAGCCTTTTGCTCAATAGCTCCATATATCTTCTCATCAAAACAATACTTGTTCTCAACTTCAGTTGACTGCCCACAATTAATGTAACTTGCATACTCAAAACATTCATGAAATAATTTCAAATGTCACATATTTTTTGGTTCTTTTCGTTTTGCTCTACTTTGTGAGCATCATCATCATTACATAATCTTTAAATTGTATTCCTTTGATTCATCATCAAAACCATTCCATTCAACCTTCTTAAACGTTGTGATCGAATCATAAATCATACTTTTAGTTACATTGATCTCAAATTTTACATCAAGGTCTTCATTTACAATAACTTTATTTATGTCTTCTGCTGCTGATGATTTCAAAACACCAGTTCCTATTGCTTCAATGTCATTCTGCAAACACAATATTCGATTATGATTCTTGATTTCTTCAGGATTCCAAGACATGAATTTTTTTTAATTAATTATTCAATCAATTCATCTTCAGTGTAATTTTCTTCATTCAACTCAAACTCATTATTTACATTATCTTCTTCAACAACTTATTCTTCATCTTCAACTGTCTACTACCTACACACTCAGAGAATTTGTCATAATAATATAAAATATTATAATGTGAATCATTTCTATTCTTTTCACTTTTCTCTTGTCTTAGCGTTGTCTTCTTCTCTTCATTCAAAACAAAGCAATCAACACTTTCAATATATCTTGGATTTTCAATCCATTCTTCCCAAAAAATTAGCTCATCATTAAGAACATCATTTGTTGCTTTAACTATTGTATCAACAGTAAAACATATAGCATCTTGAGTGTTGTCATCATGCAACACTTTCTCTATCACTACTTCTGTAGTCACCAAATTATCCACATCTTCATCATCATGGATGCATTCTGTTTGTCCTTTATCTATTTTAATAGTTGCAACTTCTATGCATTCAACAACAATTTTATCAAATTCTTCAACAAAATTAAAATTAAAATATCACACTCTTAGTCAAAATATCACTAAGAACTCTAAACATGGTACAGCAAAATACTTCAAGATAAACACGGGTTCACTAACTCATAAAAAATAGAGCATATGAAAACACAGAGCAGAAACTATGTTTTTCTTTTTAACTCGACTTCTTCGATGTGATACTCTATCTCAAAATCAAAGTTTACATATGTATATATACACTAAGAAAAGGCCGGTCATTAAATTTAATTTGGCCTTCCACTACTTCAAAAACTGACTGATCAAAAGGTTATATGGACAATCTACCCCTTTCAAACTGACAAAAAAGATATTGTGTTGGCCCTTTAAAAATCTATGTAAAACATCGCTCCTTCATAATTTAGTTCGTCAAAATTTTTATGCATGTTCCATTTCATTGAGATTTGACAGGATGACAACTCAGGAAATCAATACCCTTTCAAAAATTGACATGCCAAAACAAGACGGTGGATGTTGCTTCATAATTTGATGGCTCATACGGTGTGGTGGTTGACTCTTCGAAATCTTGGTGGCCATAACCAAGGCGGTGGAATAATTCATTACAACATAGGAGAGGGGAGGCGGACGGAGAGGGGGGGTGTGGGGATGGATGAGAGAGGAGGGAGGGTAGGGGTGGCTTAATTTTTATTTATTTTTAAATTGTTTTAATTTTTTTTAATCTTTTGATGTTTTAAAAAAAAATTCAATTGTTTTTAAAAATATTTTTAATTTTTTTTATTGCTGTTAAAAAAAAAAAATTTGTATTTTTTGTATTTTTAATGTTTATTTATTTTTGAATGGTTGTTAAAGCTATTTTACTTTTGTCCTTTTTTTAATTGTTTTAAATTTTTTAAATTTTTTTAATAGTTTTTTGTTTTTGTTTTTTAAATTGGCTTGCTCTTTTTTTTTTTCAATAATTTGTGTATTTTTGTATTTTAATATTTTTCTTTAATTTCAATTTTATTTGAAACTTTTGGAAATTTTTATTTTTTTAAATGTTTTTATCTATTTCTTTTTCTTTTCAAATTCGTTAAATGTTTTATTTTTAAGAAAAAACATATCTTTTAATCAAAATTGAGATATCACCTTTTTTTAAAGTTATTTAATGGTATTTGTTTTATGTCATGCATAATTTAGACATGAATGCAAGTGTAACTCAACAAAATAAATGGTTGTCACTGTTAACATCACTTTTCAATTTGAGACTTGATTTTTGAGTTTTGATTGTACTAACACGGGTTGGGGTTTAAAAAAAATTGCAATTTTAGGTCCAAAAAAATCTGTGCTACTGGTTTGATTCAAAGGTTGGGTTAAGGTTTTGATTGCAATGCCACAAGTCAGGGTTTCAGAAAAGTCATAATTTTATCCTCGAAAAAAAATTATGCTACTGCTAACAACACTTTTTTATTTGGACTAAAAATAACCACTAAATGCAACCTATAAAAAATGAGAGTTCTCATAAAGTTGTATAATATGTTTACTCTCACTATTTTCCTCGTTTCCTAAATGTTGTCCTTGCTGCATCTTCCTTCGAATGTCTATCAAGATTTGGAGCATGGCTACATTTAGCTAGTTCTTTTCTTCTTTTTCTCTAATGAGCATTTCATTAATTGCTATGCAATTTTGCAAATCTACTCTTAGAATTATCATAGTGTCTACAATGTCTAGAGGAGTTACTTGGTTTATATTACCATTATATTATGTCTCTGCATTCTCAGCATGTACATTCTTATATGAATCATATTTCCAATGACAATAGCCATTCACATTTATGATCTTAGGGATAAAAGTTATAGCCTTTCAAAATTGTATCCTCTGTGTTTGATTTAATGTGCCATTGATCTTCAGGTAATGAGTGCAATTCAATTGTATTATTATGCAGTGTAATGGAATGAAAAATACACACTGAACAAGACAAATTTCACAGAAAATGGATAAGAATTGATCAGTATAATTACACTATAAAATTCATTAATTCCAGCAGTATACAACAGTGTTACATAAAGGAGAATTCGAATCATGTGGATATGATTCAAATCTGGCAACTCATTTTGACTACATGGCTAACTACAAGTGTCTAAATCACTATTGGAGCTCCCTAGTCTAACTCCAGATGTCTAATTCAGTCTCTCAACCAATTAAACTGATGAGGTAGGTGAGAATAGGCACCTACCCACATGCAGTCATGCAAGACTGGTGCTATCTAAACTAAAGGACATCTAATTGAATGTAACTGGAGCATAGCTTAGCTTAACTAGTTACCAACTACCAACAACTGAAGGAGTTTGGTGGTACTCGCACTCCCAATGACTCCTAAATTGTAGGGATTGGTCTCAGAGGCACATAAAATGATGCATCAACATGCAACCATTTGTAATCAACATATATATGTATTCCCCACACTCTAGTGACTGGATACTGGTGGCAGCAATAGCCCAAGTGGATCCAATGGTACTAGTGGACCCAATATTAATTAATGACTCCTAAGTTAGGAAAATATAATCTAATAGACTAAGTATGGAGAAGGGAGCATTATAAATCCTAAAATTTTGCATGTCCGATGTTTCTTCCCTTCTTCTCCGCATGGAAGCTCAACATAGAAGCGTGGCTCCCCATTGATTGCACACTACTTTTCTCTTCTCCTCTCTTATGTGAGAGAGAACCCTCAACATAAAAGAATGACAATTCCTCTACTCTTTGCATCTGGTTGTTTTTCTATAGGGAAAAGCTTCTCAAACTACCTCCTTTGCAAGAGCTTTTCTTTCTCAATGCACTCCAGAAATGTTGGTGGTACCTTTACACACAAACCAAATCTTCTTCTTGAAACTTAATGTCTCGAGAGGTGGCATTGGCTCCTCATACCAAATCTTCTCCTTCACACTTAATGTCATGAAAGATGGAATTGGCTCCTCATAAAAGATCTTATTCTTTGCACTTAATGTCCTAGAAAATGTCCTTAACAACTCCTCATTCTTGGTAATACTAACGACACAAGGCCATCATGTCGTAGACATAATCAAAAAAAAAAATTCTTGCAAAAGAGCATAAAGCTTCGACAAATGAGTTCGATATTTGAACCAGACAATGGAAGCAATGACATAGGCTTACAACCTGTATGTTGTATCTAAAATATTTATCGAATCATTCATTCCATCCTGATAAGATTTCATATATAACATCAACCCCTTGCATTATATGGCATTGAGATCCAACCACAAAGTTACTAAAAAACAATTAATTCTCTACAAAGGATTTATATTATTATTTCATATATTTGAATTAAATATATGATACACAAAACTGACAGGAACATCAAATCCTGCTTTAATTTCCACAATAATATTTGATCTATGATGGTAGCCTCTTCAATATCACTCTCAAGCATAATTATACGTGATCATTGAATAGTAGCACTGGTATTAGAAACAGAGTCTTTAATGCAAATTTACTTTCCACCCATATATGAAATTATTTCCAATGGGAAAAAAGAAACTCTTGCATGTCTTTTGACTGTAAATTTTTATACTTGGTCACAACATAAATTCCACAAAGAGATATATTTGGAAAAAACATAAAATGAATTTATGGCATTATATTGGATTTTCTATTTCAAGATAAAACCCTTCATTCTTGCATGTCTTTATAAATAGCAATTGACATGCTGAAGCCTTACAAATGCTACCCTTACATATGTTATACCACATACTGACATTACTTATGAGAGACCACATTGCCTTTTTCTCCTCTCCTTGTCTTGGGATTTCCACTCTGGATCCTCATGGAACAAGTGAAGAGTAAGTTGAGCTCCCTTTCCCCCTCCCTTTCTCATCCCTACTCATGGGAGGCCAGGTACTACCCTTAACTATTATGAGAGACAATGGAAAGGAACCCGATCTCACTTTCCCCCTCCATTTCTCATCCCTTCTCCCAAGGGGTTGCAGTGTTCAGAGTGTTGGCATATTAAGCAACAACGCAATCAAAGATTTATAGAAATAGTCATGTATCAAGGTTTGTCAAGTGATATGAAGGCTTAATGTAGTTTATTGTTCAGATGTCCCTTTGTCCAAAGATCTTCCTTTTACAAAAAACATGCCAATTTGTAGGTTCAACAGAACATGGTCGATCGAAAGTAATGGAATCTTGGACTCAAGTTCACAGAATGCCGGAACTAACTTCATCTGTTCATTAATATGGAATCTCACAAATTGCTAAATCCAAATTACCAAGCATGGATTGACCTAATGCCTCAAATAAGCAGGGGAAGTATTAAATGGATTCCTTCAAAATAGTGCTCATTGGTCTATCTAGGATAAACATAACGATCTACAAAATTTTCAAAGATAGAATGAATCTAGATGACATATAGAATTGATGGTACAATGTGTACAGTGTACCCTTTTAACTTTTGGAAAATAGAGTACAGTATCAATTAGGGAACTTTTGAATCCTAAATAGTTGTTTGAGAAATATTTCCTATAGATTCACTTTGTCTAAAATGCCACTTTGAGGATTGTATCTATGTTTTCAAAGTCACCCAAGGCTTACACCTGGCTTCATCCTACACCAACTCAGAGGGTTTTGAACCCACGTATGCACATTAATACAAGCATGATCACGTTGTTGCTTTCCAGTAGACCACACACTAGTGGGAACAGAAGATGTATGTTTCACCTTTAACATGTTAAAAACAATAGTAGGGGTGTGATGAAAAGGTAAGGTAATAGTGCTTGTTGATAGAATTCGAAGTATCCATTGGAACTGCTATTTTCCACAATATTGGGAGAATTAACTTTGAAAGATACACATGAATCTCTAGATCAAATTTAGATGATTCACTTCACACTTCTGATTGGAAGGTTGTGACAATAAAGGAGCATATTTTATGTCCTCCACTAGTATTGATGTAATGAATCCCAGCTACTTGTACATAAGTTTTGTGGTATCAAATAGAATTAGGAAGTGGAATTATGTTACCAAGCTAGGTCCCTACATTGGAGTGTTTTTCCAGGATTTTGTAATAAAAAGGAAAGTGAGGACACAATAAAAGGGAAAACTTGTAGTTCAGTCCAATTAAAGCATAGAGTCTAACATTTGAGACATTGTGATCAATGGATAGAGCACATCATCATTAACCTAAAAAAATCATAATTTCCAGAATTAAAAAAATCCAAGAATTTGCATCTTTGTTCTTATAGGTTGTGAGAAATTTTTCAGTTTAGTCTCCATGGAAAGGCTATATATTTGAGATGTATTTCTGGGTTAAAATTTGGGCCATATTGTATCCTTTAAATTGAAATACAATAGCATATAGTAGGTATAATCCTTAAACAACATTTAAGTGCCTTTAGATGGTTGAATTCACAAAATGTGCATAATGACCAAGGCTCAACAATCACTTAATATACCACTAGGAACCCTGCCAATGTGTTGAACTAGGGATGTAAACTTCTGATGTGCCTTTAAACTCATAACTCTCTCAGAAGAATCACTAGTGTCATATTTTTGCCACTGCTTTAAATACAAGTTGTTGCAAGAAAATGAAAATAACCTATAGAAACCTTTCTAACATGTATTTTACCATTTGATCCATTGTTTTACTAGTGTAGGGATGCATTATCGTTAATATAAGATATAAAATAAAATCACAACTCCCTTAATGAAAAATTTCACACAAGTGCACATTTGATTTTATAATATTGATGGCAACAAAGGACTTATGTTGTTTAGGTTGTGAGAAATGATTTAACAGTTACCATACAAAGGATATGCATTTTAGATGTACCTATCGGTGTTATATTGGGAATAATTTTCCCTAAAACTGAAATGAAATACTATATAGTCTCAATCCATGATATGTTGCCTCTTATTTCCCATTATGGAATTCAAATACTTACATTAAGGAAGTCTATTATCAACTTTAGGTTGCTCTCAAATATGATGTTTTTGAACCCTAATTTTAAGCTTTATTTGATTCCACATATTAATGTGACCTATTCCACATAGTTATTTGATTTATCACCTAGGAATCACTCCATCCATGGTAAGAGTTTTTACTCTTCTTTTTTACTCCAACTCTTGTAAAGATAAAATGTTCCAGGGAGGGCCATGGTTTTTAGGTGCAAATGGGTTGTACCTAACTGTCCATGAAATTTGATCTAGAGGCTGAAAATCCCAATGCAATCATAGTTCAATCCACGTTATGTTTACCCCACATATAAATTATTCAACCCTAGCTGATATTAAGAACTCCTTAGGAAAATGTATTCACAAAACCATGGCCAAGGAAGGTATTTTGCAAGTGCAAGAATTTGAATTCAAGCAAATTTGGAGAGAATATTACCAAAATAAATAGAAATCCAAATTAAGGATTGGATTCATGTTCCAAAGTTGAATTATTCTCAATTCCCCTTTAGATGAAATTTCTTCCATGGAGATGGCCATTTATCCCAACATTGCCCCAAAAAGAAACCAGTGAAACCTCAAGTGCAACTAGTTCATGAACAATATGAAGAAGATTTCAAGGTCATGTGAAATATTAGAAAGCAAAAGATTTATAACTAAAAGGAAATAAAAAGTACCCCTTAAAAGGTAAAAACAAATACAAGGATTTTAACAAGGAGAAGTGGGGAAATTAAATCTCTCATGACTCAGAAGACCTAGTAGCTCCAAATTTTGTAGTGTGAGTCAAAACAGAAATTCCAAGCAAAGTACTTATCCAATCTCTGGGATAATCATTCCCTCCCATTTATGGAAATTATCCTATAGTCAAATCAAGAAGGCCCCCCTCCATGAAATAAAATAACATTAAGCTTAAGAAACCGGGTCATAAGCACAAGAAATAAGAAAGATAGCAAGAAGCAACAAAGATAAAGCATTGGGTAAGAAAGCACCAATAAGCAAGGATTTAGACATGGGTAAAATAAAATGAACCCTCCAAATAATGAAGGTTATGTTTTGGAACCTACGAGAGTTGGGATACTAATAAGAATAAACAATTTAAGAGTACTAATAAAGAACGAAAAGCATGAGATCCTTCATGAAACTAAATTAAGTCTGTCAAATTTTGAAAAAAATGAAAAACTCCATTTGGAAGAGTGCAGTGTAACGTCCCCATCTTTCTTTCCGACCAACGGAAGGGGACATTACACTAAATTTGGGATTCTATAATTTCTCCCATAACCATAATTACAAATTTATAACAACAAAAACATGTGTGCAGATACATAATAAAAATAAACAACGAAAATAACCCAATCCACAGACACACACAACATGTAATTTACAAGAATAATTATCCCATGAACATAAAAAAAAATCATTGCACATCACATACAAAAGAATACTTATCTTTAACAAAGAATATCCAAGAAACTGGTTGTGTAAGAGTGATTTTTTACCCAACTGTGGGAACTCTATCCAACATATACACTTTCTACTGAGAGGCCACCCCCAAGCTAGGTTATGAGGCTACCAGATCAAAGGAAACAACTACAGTCTTCTCTCACTCATCCCACAACTCGTTCTACTCTCTATGTTTTCCCAAAACTCATACAAAGCTCTATAGATGTTAAGACCTTAATGATGGAACATTACCCCATATAGTGTAGTGCATTACCACCTATACTGTGGTACATTACATATTATTTATGTTGTATTGGGTCTATTAGTTGTTATTGTACACCTTTGTCTCCTATATCTAGGAATGAGATATTCTCATTTTAGTCATCATTGGATTTTGTCTTGTCTTAGGTACACAAGTACATTGCGTAAGTAGGTTCATCCCTCGAATATGGTTGTTATTTATCTTTGTTATTCATCATCAAGGCATGTATTACTCTCTTTTTGTCTATTTCTGCTATTTTTATGTTATTTATGGGACTTGGTTGTACAACATTTGGAATCGGAGCTCTTTTCTCGGGACTCGCTTCTGCAAAACAAGTCATCTTGTTATTTTCACTACAACGTTCTTTCTACAAGGATTTAGAGATAGAGATTAAAAACCCACTTCTCAAACATGACTAACTATATCCATATCAAAATTTACATCCTGATCCATTATAGTTTTGGATATAATTGCAAAGGAATTTAGGGTTTTTTACTTGTTTTGGTAGAATTTTTAGCTACAGAAACAAAATATTGGATGCGTTGCATACAATACAAGTTCGTTATTCTTGATAGGCCACAAATGAGAAGCTTTGGGATATTTGAAATAAATGTTTGTTGCAACATCCAAATTATGTCAGACCAGCATAATTTGAAAGAGGACACATCAGAGTACCATAGGCTGAAGTTTCAGACCTAGATCAGTCAAAATTAAAATTTTATCTCAGTTACAAGTTGGCCCTAAAGCAGTCTTCTAATCAGGGTTTGAAAAAGGTACGTCATTTTGCATTTGAATAGCTTCGAGTAGAAGGATATATTTGTGGAAAACCATAGGGTGTGATATAAATTTATTGTTCAAAATTACAGAGGATTCATCCATGACATAATATGAAATGGAAGACATATCTTTTATAGTGTCCAAGTTGGAAGATATGATTAAAGAAAATGTGAAAATTGATGACTCACTTAAATTGGAAAAGAAGATGGCTAGTAAAGAGGATCTCAAAGGGATGGCTAGAAAAGAAGATCTTCAATACTTTAAGGAATTGATGAAGGATATAAAAAATAGTTGCATTCTCCATATATCTACTCAAGAATAGGATAAGGAAGAAAAAAGGACGTATTCCAGTCACGTATGGAGAAAATTAAAAAACAATTGGAGAGTAGGAAGTTGGAGTCCTCAAAATTTGATGATTCACTACAACATCATGGGTTCAATTCATGTCCAAGGAACTATTTTATCCCCAAGATTTACATGAGAAAGTTTGATGGAAAGGATCCAATCACTTGGATTTTTCAGATGGAGAAATTCTTTGATCTACATCAGGTGCCCACTTTGCAAAAGGTAACTATTACATCCTTATATTTAGAACAAGATCAATTTGTATGGTACCAATGGATTTGTGACCGTAAAAAGGAATCTATTATATCTTGGTCTATATTTACAGAAGAATTGATTGCACATTATGGGGATATAGATAACAAAACCTTCTTTAGGAAGTTGGTAAATCTCAAGCAAAAAGGTCTAATTACCGAGCACATTAAGCAATTTCAGCAACTAACTCTCAAAGTGAAGAATATTTCAGAAGATAATTTGTTAGATATATTTATTAGAACCTTGAAAGATAACATTCAACATGAGGTGTGTCTCTTTGAACCATCATCCCCAGATAAGGATTTCATGGTGACAAGGAAGGTTGAAAGTAAAGATATGGAAATGACTACTAGAAAGGCCTTCTCCAACACATACAAAGAAAATAATGTTCCTTCTTCTAAACCACCACAAAGGTTGACACCCCAACAACTAGATGAAAGAAGAGAAAAAGGATTCTACTTTAATTGTGACAACAAGTATAGTAAAGTACACAAGTGCGGTGAGAATAAATTATTCTACATAGAGTATGAAGAGGAAGAACCAAAAGAAGAGGAAACATCTCAAGAAAAGGATACTTTAGAATAAATAGAAGAGAATACTTCGAAATAAATTAATCCCACCATATCTTGTCATTCATTGGGTGGAATTAGCACTCCTCGAACTCTCAAGATCAAAGGATACAACAAAAAGAAGACGGTAACAATGTTAATTGATTATGGTAGTACTCATAATTTCATTCACTGTAAATTAGCCAAATTTATTAATCGCTTTGTATATCCAGCACTGGAGTTTCAAGTTATGATTGCAGATGGATGAACTATAAATTTCCTAGGTAAATGCCATAATATCAATCTTTTTGTGGAGGGATATGTATTAAATATTCCAATGATAGCTATCCCAATGGGTGGGGTTGATTTTGTATTAGGTGTCCAATGGTTACAATGATTGGGAACAATGGATTTTAATTTTCAAAAAAATTTCATGAAATTTTCATGAGAAGGAAAATAATATGAGTTAAATGGTATGACAGTAAAACCAAGCAAGGTTATAAGCTCTAATGGTATGACAAAGTTGTTTAAAAATGGACATCAAGGTGTAGTTGCACAATTATGCTCATTATATTTTCAAACCTCAAAGTTCTCTATCTCACCATATATCCAAAGGGTCATTAATAAGCATTCCAAAGAATTTGAATATATTCCCAAAGGTCTTCCACCTATTCAATACGTTTATCATGTTATCCACTTAATTCAGGGCAGTGTTCCTCCTAACATCAAGCCTTATCGATACCCCTATAGCCAGAAGAGTGAGATTGAGCGTATGGTTGCTAATATATTAGACGTGGACATAATTAGGCCTAGACAAAGTTCTTACTCTGCACCACTGGTAATGGTACCCAAGCTATATGGATCATGGTGTATGTCTCATGATTATAGAGAGGTCAACATGATCACCATTAAATATAAGTTTCCCATCCATGTCATTGATGAATTGTTAGACGAATTACATGGAGTAGTTGTCTTCATAAAGTTGCATCTTCGTTCTAGGTATCATCAGGTTCGAATGAAGGATGAATACATCCCCAAAACAACACTCAGAACTCATGAAGGTCACTATGAATTTTTCGTCATGATATTTTGTGTCACAAATGCGCCTTTCGCATTTCAAGGTTTGATGAATTCTATTTTCAATCCTTTCCTTAGAGAATTTTTTTTGGTATTCTTTGATGATATACTAATCTATATCAAGTCTTGGGTAAAGATATTCAACATGTTGATAATGCACTACAACCACTAAAGGAGAAAGAACTGTATCGAAAACCCTCAAAATGTTTCTTTCAGATAAAGGAGGAAGAGTATTTGGCTCATATTGTATCTCATGAAGGTGTCAAGTGTCATGTCCCAAATTTTGCATTGGATCCCAATGGCCTAATCAGATTTTCCATATTCATGAGAGTTTTTCAAATTGATGCTAAGGGTCAAATCATTTCAAAGGAGGAAAATTACTAGTTTCCTAGGTTGGGGGTGGAAGCTTTGGGATTTGGAATAAGGGGGGAAATAAATGATGTTTAGACATTAGAATGGAATAAATATTTAATAATTGAGCTTATTAAATAAAAACAAGATAAAATTGAATTAGCAATGGAGCATGGAGACACATGGAGACTATGGGGCCCACACAAGCTAGAAGTTATGTGCCACATGGCATCCTCCTCTTGCAATTTCGAATCCATGGGAAGCATAAATGTTCTTGGAAGAGTTAGAAGGATAATACACTTCGACATATGCATCATAGGTCTAATTTTGAATTAAATGTAACTTACATGAGAGAGGAAGAGTCATTTTGGAGCTAGTGAAACACTTGGACTATATTCCATAGCTCTATGACAACAATGATGAAGATGCTACGACACCTACGACACAAATAAAATCTGAAAGATGACATCTGACATATCTGACATTTCAGGTTGAATTATATAATCCAATAGGGATTTCATGCGAGTTGGGGAAGCTCAATGGGTTCCTACTCAAATTGGGGGAAGATGGAAGGCTAGGAAAGGGAGGAGACACGGAAAATATTGAGCCCACTCCCAAATTCAAATTGGCTTGAGTTTGTGGATGGATTGGTAACCTTAGAAGGATAAGGATGTTTATAAAATACATGAATCAACCAATATAATGGCTTTTGTTAATTTTATAAATTGTCATTTTTGAATTCTGAGAGCTAGTGGATGACTAGTTTTCTTTCCTTAGCTAATTTCGAGGGTGAAAGATTCCCATCCAAGTTGGTGTTTGGAGATTCCACTAAGGTATTTCATGGAGATTTAATGGAGTTGTATTTTAGTGTGTAATATACAGGTAAACTCATTTTTTTTTTCTATTGCAGCACCTTCTCTCAACCATTTCCAGTTTTTATTGCATATTCTTGTTCTATGGAGTGAGGCGCACTTGGTGAGCTATTGATCTCTTTGGGGGAGCTTCTAATGCCCCATGATTTTATGTTATGATGTATATGATATTTATTTCAAGTCCTGAATACTCTCATATCTAAATACCAAAATATTTCAAGTAAAAATTTCAAAACAATGAAGAAGAAGTGCCATTTCCCCACTACCTTGTTGTGAACCAATGTAAAGTTGATGGATTCGAATGGATAAGTGAAATAATGATGTTTAATGGATTAATGGATTGTTATTGATGTATTATATGAGTTTAATTTTAATTACATAAGAATTTGGAGTCATTTTTTTGAGTTTCATAGCATTTGGAGAAGATTGCCTATCATTTCCCCCAAGGTTGAAACTAGTCTTTTTGCATCTGATTTAAGGGAGTTATAGCAGACATTAAAAGTTTAATGGAGATTCATATGAGTTCAGGTTGATTTAATTTATATTTCCCTTTATTCCATCCATAAATTTTAGTTCTATTTATTGCATTTCAAAATTCATTTTCATCATCTACCCCTAGGGGATTTGAACCACAAGTTGCTTGTAAAACTCCATACATTGACCAGATTTCCAAAGTGATTTACAGAAGTAATTTGATGGTTGAAAGAAACCTATAAACACCATTTTTATGTATTAATATAATTCATACACATTTTTGTACAATCTAAGAGCATTTGGATCTATTTGAAGCCATCTACCATTGGGGGTTTGAGCGTCAAAATTACTAGTAAATTCCCTGAGTTCTCTTGGATACATATTCGACCCAAAAACCACATATAATTCTGAAAATATAATTTAATTATTTTCTTATAACATATCCAAGTATCATACCAACCATTAGTGGAGTTTGTATAGTGTTTGGAAGAGATTTGTTCCAGGACCCAGGGGGTATTTCCACCTCCCAAATTGACTAGTCTTGTCCCAAAAATTATTCCCTTTAAAATTTCAGAACATGGCTGATTATATCAGCTGATTATATTTATTATAGATGTGTTAATGTGTCCCCTAATCCCTCATGACCTTAATCACCAAGTTTGAAATTAATTGGAGGAGTTTGGAATTAGTTGTATCTATATACCTAGAGTTGAAATTTGGTGAATTTCAGCACATTGGGAAAATTATACAAAAGGTAAAATATAGTTGTATCATAGATGATATTGGTATCTGATTTGGTCTAGTATTTAGGAGGACAGGAATTCAGGGACCACCATTAGATATTGAAACCAAAATTTCTTTTGTTGAAGAGGAAACTATGACTAGGGATGAAAAAGGAACCTCATATGGTGGCGAGGAGCGTATAAAAATCATGGAACATATCTTTGAAGACATGACCAAGAATATTATGAAAGGATTCAAATTTTTGTCTTTCCAACTTTGGATAAAATATATTGATCTTAATAAAACCAAGGGGAAAAATGCATCAATTTGTTTGAAGGAGCAAAAGCAAGAGACCCATGAACCAACTAGTTCTGAAATAGGTGAAGTAGAAGAAGTAGTAAATGAAGAGGATCGAAATTCACTCCCAAGTGAATCTGAAAAAGATGAAGAGACATCACATGATTATGAAGAAGTTTCTATTGAAAATATTGAAGATCATTTCGAGACACATTCTACCTTGGAAATGAAACAAAGAGCATCTACTGATGGATGCTTGAACTATGAAAGAGTACCTATTGATGGGTGCTCACACCTCTATGTTGGTGACATAGAGATCGCTTTTGAAAGTTTTTCTGTAAGAAAAACTTCCATTTAACATGAAAATGAAGACCTTGTAGCGGTTGAAGAAGAAACAAGATCAAATTCCCCATCACCACTTGAGCTTTATGAAGTTGGTCCAAGCAAGAAGGTTAATTTGCAAGAGCCTCATTTTCTTGAATGGTTCTTAAAGATGAATGAAAATAAGATCCAATATTACCTTAGAATACTCCATGGAACTCAAGCATTGGTATCAAATTATTGTTGGAAAGTTTCTTCCTTGGAGGAGCCATCCTTCCTTGAAGACATGGAGAAGATTCAAAGAAAATGTGCAACATCAAAGGTAATTTCATGTCTTTGATTTTTTATAGAAAAAATGTCACTGAGCTTAGTGAATGGTTACATTAATCCTACTTGAAGAATAATGAAGATATTCATAAGCTCACAATTCAAAATGAGCAACTTCTTGAAAAGTTGCAAGATACTTGTTTTTCCTCCTATGTTTCAGATTGCCAAATGGTAGATTGTTTGGAGGATTCTCTTTACATGGTGTATCATGAGAAATGTGGAAATTGGAATGTTATTGATTTGTTTGAATATGAACTTGAAGAGATCCAAATACTTGATGTGGTGGAAGAGGAACTTGAATTGTCTCTTGATGAAGGTTATGCAATTTTTGAAGAAGAGCACGATTCCTTTACATGGGAACCAATAAATGACAAAGGGCTCACACTTTTGAAAGAGATGCATGATACTACCCATATGTATCCTTCACATGATGAAACTTCTGCACTTTTTGATCATTTGGGTGATTTATTTCATTATTCTACATCATGCAATTCCATGTTTCACAACATTAGTCTCAATTAAGTATGGGTGGAAGGGTTCTTTTTTATGGCGCCACATGAGGAGTATGGAACTCCTAGATTTATTTTTTATGATGAAAGGGTTGGAGCACATTATTATTCACATTTTCAGCAGCATACTTTTTCACTTTATTATTATGCATATCTACATGGATGCACCTATGATATGAATTTGAGTCACTTGAAAACTCAAGGTTTTTCTTGCTCAACACTTGGTTCATTTTATGTTGGAGGAACGTCATCCAATACTAGGGTGAATAGATTTATGATTGGAGGAAATTTTTGTTTCCAGCCATATACTTTGTTATATATTTATGATTCTCTCATTCATGGATGTATGGGTGAGACTTCTTTGAGTCATTTTAAGTCTCCTTGTTTTTTTTGCTCATTATTTGGTTCAGATTTGAGTGGAGATCCTTCATTCACTCCTTGGATGAAAGAATACATGGCTGAATATTTTGATGCATATAACATCCTTTTGGAGCAGCATTATAAGACATGGGATCCTCACCTATGTAATTGGAGCATATTTGATTTGTCACTTGAATCTTGTATGCACTTGGCAAATGGTGGTCTACTTACTTGGAGGTATAAGCACTTTCATGATTTTTTGATGAGACACCTCCTTAATGTACATTTTTATTATGTTGTTATGTAGTTTGATGATATATATTATGTACTCATGATGTTTGGAAGAATGCATAAAATAAAATGGGATCCTGGAATTCTCTTTCCTAATGGAATGGGTTGGAGAGCACTCTTAATTGTTGGGGTCCAATACAAGCAATGGGACCCTAAGATAGTTTTTAGTACCATTGATTTCAATTTTTTTGGGAAACAAGAAGTATGGGAGATGGATTCCCCACTTAATAAAGTGATTTTAATTAGAATATTACAGCAGAAAACATGGTAGTTCCTCTCTAAAATATTCATGGAATCTCAAAGACTCAAAGTTGGGCAACTTAGTGGCAACTTCAAAGAATCATACGGAAAGAGGGTTCTTCAACACCCATGTTTGAAATTGCTTGAGGACAAGCAATATTGGGAAGGGAGGATTTTTAAGGTCCAAATTTTTCATTGGGTCACAATGGCATAATCACATTTTCCATATTGATGAGAGTTTGTCAAATTGATGCTAAGGGTCAAATAATTGCCAAGGAGGAAAATTACTAGTTTCCTAGGTTGGGGGTGGAAGCTTTGGGATTTGGAATAAGGGGGACAATAAATGATGTTCAGACATTAGAATGGAATAAATATTCAATAATGGATCTTATTAAATAAATACAAGAGAAAATTGAAGTGGCAATGGAGCATGGAGACTATGGGGCCCACACAATCTAGAATTTATGTACCACATGGCATCCTCCTCTTGTAATTTCAAATCCATGGGAAGCCTAAATTTTATTAGATGAGTTATAAGGATAATAAACTTGGCCATATGCATCATAGGTCTAGTTTGGAATGAAATGTAACTTACATGGGAGAGGAAGAGTCATTTTGGAGCTAGTGAGACACTTGGACTAGATTCCCTAGCTCTATGACAACAATGATGAAGATGCTATGACACCTATGACACACATAAGATATGAAGCCTGATTTCTGACATATCTGACATGTCAGGCATAAATAGAGCATCCAAGTGGGCTCTCATGTGATTTAGGGAATCTCCATGGGTTCCTACTCAAATTGGGGGAAGATGGAAGGATAGGAAAGGGAGGACACATGGAAAATCTTGAGCCCACACCCAAATTTGAATTGGCTTGAGTTTGTGGATGGATTGGTAACCTTAGAAGGATAAGGATGTTTATAAAGTAGAGGAATCAACCAAGATGATGGATTTTGTTCAATTTATAAATTGTCATTTGTGAATTGTGAGAGCTAGTGGATGATTAGTTTTCTCGCCTTAGTCAATTTTGAGGGTGAAAGATTCCCATCCAAGTTGGTGTTTGGAGAGGCCACTCAGGTATTTAATGGAGATTTAATGGAGTTGTATTTTCAGGTTTAATATACATGGAATCTATTTTTTTCTTCTATTGATCACTTTCTCTCAACCATTTCCAATTTTAATTGCATATTCTTGCTCTATGGAGGAGGCACACTTGGTGAGTTATTGATCTATTTGGGGTAGCTTCTAATGCTCCATTATTTTATGTTATGGTGTATATGATATGTATTTAAATTCCAGAAAACTCTCAGGTCTAAATACCAAAATATTTAATGTAAAAAAGTTAAACAATGAAGAAACAGTGCCATTTCCCCACTACCTTGTTGTGAACCAATGTAATGTTGATGGATTCGAATGGATAAGTGAAATAATGATGGTTTATGGATGAATGGACTGTTATTTATGTATTATATGAATTTAATTTTTAGTACATAATAATTTGGAGTCATTTTTTTTAGTTTCATAGCATTTGGAGAATATTGCCTATCATTTCCCCGAAGTTTGAAACTAGTCTGTTTGCATTTGATCTAAGGGAGTTATATCAGACATTAAAAGTTTAATGGTGATTCATATGAGTTAATGTTTATGTATATTATATTTACCCTGATTCCATCCATAAATTTTAGTTGTATTGAGTGCATTTCGAAAGTCATTTTCATCATCTACCCCTAGGGGATTTGAACCACAAGTTGCTTGTAAAACTCCATACATTGACCAGATTTCCAAAGTGACCTGCAGAAGTCATTTGATGATTTAAAGAAACCTATAAAAAAAAATTATGTATTAACATCATTCATACACCTTTTGGTACAATTCGAGAGCATTTGGATCTATTTGGATACATCTACCATTGGGGGTTTGAGCCTCAAAATTACTAGTAAATTCCCTGAGTTCTCTTGGATACCCATTCGACCCAAAAAACACATATAATTCTGAAAATATAATTTAATTAATGTCTTATAACACATCCATGTCTCATACCAACCATTAGTGGATGTTGTACAGTTTTTGGGAGAGATTTGTTCTAGGACCTAGGGGGGATTTCCACCTCCCAAATTGACTAGTCTTGTCCCAAAAATTATTACCATGAAAATTTAAGACCATGTTTGGCTATATAAGCTGATTATATGTCTTATATATGTGTTAATGTGTCCCCTCACCCCTCATTACCTTACTCACTAAGTTTTAGAGTAGTTGGAGGAGTTTGGAATTAGTTGTATCCATATACCTAGAGTTGAAATTTGGTGAATTTGAGCACATTGGGAAAAGTATACAAAAGGGGAATTACATAAAGGTATACCCTAAAAAAATTAAATTCATGATGGATTGGACAATTCCATAAACACTAAATAATATTCGAGTATTCTTAGGTCTAACATGGTACTACTACAAGTTTTTTCGAAACTATGGAAGAATAACAGCTCCACTAACGGCATTACTGAAGAAATATGCATTTTATTGGACTCCAAAGGAAACTCAAGATTTTCAACAACTCAAAGAGAAATGTGTAAAGCTCTTGTTTTGGTGACACCATACTTCACAAAAACTTTATTGTGGAATGTGATGCTTCAAGAAATGGTAATGGAGCTATACTAATGCAAGAAAAACACCCTCTTGCCTTCACAAGTCATCCAATCAAGGGAAAGAACTTAAAAATCCCATTTATGAGAAGTAAATGTTGGAAATACTACATGCCTTGAGGCAATGGCGACCCTACCTTATGGGAAGACATTTCAAGGTTAAAATTGATCATGATAGCCTTAAATTCTTCTTGGAACAAAGGCTATCTTCAGAAAGAAACAAAAATGGGCTATCTTCAGAAAGAAACAAAAATGGGTGACAAAGATGTTGGGATATGACTTTGAAATCATCTACAAAAGGGGAAGAAAAATGTTGTCGTGAATGCATTCCTTGAGAAAGATTAGGATATTGAAGAATTACTCTATTCTATCTCGATCATATAATAACATTGGATAGCCGAAGTAAGGGATGAATGGAAAAATGACAAATAAATATGGACATTCATTCAAAAGCTCCAACAGGATCTTGGTGCCTCTAATACATTTCCATGGAAAGATTACTTCCTATGGTATAAGGATCGCATATATCTTGGTAAGAGTTCCCAACTCAATCAAAAGGTACTTTTTGAATTCCACTTCTCACCGATAGGAGGGCACCCAGGTTTCTTAAAAACCTACCACAAGGTAAAGAAAGAATTTTTTGGGATGGTCTTAAAACTGATGTTCAAAAAGTTGTGATAGAATGTTTGATTTGCCAACGAAATAAAGTGGAAACAATTAAGACCCCAGGTCTCCTACAACCACTTACCATTCCAAGCCAAAGGTGGACATAGGTATTGATGTATTTTATCACAGGTTTACCAAAGTCAGAAGGAAAGAGTGCCATTATGGTGGTTGTTTATAGAATTACTAAATATGCACACTTATGTTCCATATCTCACCCCTTCAAAGCAAGCACGGTCTCCAATGCTTTTATGAACACAGTCCAAAAACTACATGGTACTCCAAATATCATAGTAAGTGAAAGGGATCCCATTTTAACTGGCAACTTTTGGACCAAATTATTTTCTTGTTTGGGTACTCAAATGGCTCATAGTTCATCTTATCATCCTCAATCTAATGGAAAAACATATATCGTAAAAAAATATTTGGAAGGGAATCTTTGATGTTTTGCAACTGATAAACAAACACAATGGGTCAAGTGGTTACACTTGGCAAAATGGTGGTATAACACTTCCTTCCATACATCATCAAAAATGACCCGATTTATGGCACTTTATGGCTATCATCCACTATCCATCGTGTCTTCAGTAAGAAACTCCTCCAAGGTTCAAGCAATGGAATACCACATGAAGCATCAACAAAAAGTTCTTCAACTCTTAAAGGACAACCTGAATCTAGCACAAAATCAAATGAAACAACAAACAGATCAACACTGTAGTGAACAAAGCTTTAATGTGGGGGATTGGGTGTTTTTAAGACTACAACCATACAAACAGATGTCCTTGAATAACACCAATAAGGATAATAAATTATCACCTAAATACTATGGTCCCTACAAGGCGCTACAAAATATAGGTAGTATGGCCTAAAAATCGGAACTACCTGCATCTTCACGAGTCCATCTAGTTTTCCATGTTTCTTGTTTGAATAAGATAATCAGTTCCAAGCTACCAGTTCAAACGATGCTACCAAAACTTGACTAGGAAGGAAAAATAATCTTGGATCCCAGAGAAATCAATGAAATAAGAACTAGACAGCTTCAAAATCGATCAATTCCAGAGTTTCTCATTAAATGGAAGAACTTACCAGTGGAAGATTCAACATGAGAAGATGAGTCCTTTATACATCAGCATCCAGAACTACTTCAGCGTTGAGGACAAAACTTTTTGTAGGGGAGGGGCATGTTAAGCCCTTAATGATGGCACATTACCCCATATAGTGTAGCGCATTACCCCCTATATTGTGGTGCATTACATATTATTTATGTCAGCTTGGGTCTATTAGTTTTTTATTTTACACCTTTCTCTCCTATATATAGGAAGGATATATTCTCATTTTAGTCATCATTGGATATTGTCTTGCCTTGGGTACATAAGTACATTGTATAAGGAGGTTCATCCCTCGAAGAGGATTGTTATTTATCTCTGTTATTAATCATTAAGGCATTGATTACCCTCTTTTGGTCTATTTCTTCTATTTTTATGTCATTCTAGGACTTGGTTGCATACCAATAGATATCTCACTCAACCATCACAACCATGACACTCCTTCCAAATAACTCATGGAAGAATCATGGAGGGGACATTACAGTTCTCCCCGCTAATTTTTTTTTTCCTCAAGCAATTCCAATCCTTGGTGCTGCAATACTTGTTCTCCTTCCCATTTAGCATCCTCACTTGGTAGTTCCTTCCACTGAACAAGGTACTCATAAACAATAATGTTTCTCACCTTCCACTCTCTTACCTGCAATATTATTTCTAGAACAAGGATAAACTATCCTTCATCATCTAGTGGAGGAATCTCTTTTGAAACAGTCACTTTTTGGTCAACTTCTTTCTTACAACAAGAGACATGGAACACATTGTGTATTTTGGTTCCTTGCGTAAGATCCAATTCATAAGTTGCTTCCCCAACTCTTCGCGTGACCTTGTAGGGACCATAGAACGTTGGTTTCAACTTTCAGGCCCCCTTTCTCTTTAAGAGAGGTCTACCTATATCACTGTAATCTCAAATATACCAACTCACTCACCTGAAAACTATGCTCTGTCCTATTTTTATCAGCATATATTTTTTGCATATTTTGAGTTATTTGCAAATTGTCCTTGAGTTCCTTTAGGTTATATTGACTTTCTTGAATCCAATCCTTTTCCCTTTCAGACCTACTATCTCCAAAAAAATGATTAACAAAGGTGGTAGATTCATATCCATATAATGCTTTGAAGGGATACATACCAATAGACATGTGGTGAGTTGTGTTGTAGAAGAACTCAGCCAAATGCAAGCATTTGATCCAATATTTTTCCTGCCCTGCTACATAAGTTCTTAGATATCCTTCTATCCATTGATTTACTGTTTCTGTTTTCCCATAGGTTTGGGGGTGATAACTAGTGTTGAGATTTAAATTTGTCCCTCCCATTTTAAACAGTTCTTGCCAAAAATCTCTTGCAAGCTTGCTATCTCTATCACTAACAATAGTTCTTGGCAAGCCATGCAATATGAAAAAATTATCTAAGAAATAGGTCAGCCACTTGTGAAACAATATAATTATAAGGAATAGCATAGAAATGACCAAATTTTGTGAGTCTATCTACTTACCACATATATGTAATCCCTCCCTTGTACCTTGGGCAGCCCGGTGATGAAGTCCATTGAGATGCTTTCCCATTTTTTCTCTAGAATAGGAAGAGTTTGAAGTAGACTAGTAGGGTGTCTATACTCTATTTTGTTTTGGTGACATGTGATGCACTCCTTCACATACTTTAAGATGTCATTTTTTAGTCCCTTCCAAGTGAACCTTTTTCTCACTTTCCTGTATGTCTTCAAGTACCCAGGATGGCCTGCTAGAGGTGAATCATGAGATGCCTCCATAATTTTCCTCTTTGAGGATGATTCTGGAACCAAATAGATTCTATATTTATAGTAAATGATCCCATATATCACCTGGTACTGTTCATCTTGGGCCAACCCATCCAAAATCTCACAATAAAACTTGTTCTTTGAATATTCTACTGCTAGTTGGACATTCCAACCTACCATAGCTTCCATTAATGAGAGGGTTGGTTTTTGGGAAAGGGAATTAGCCACAATGTTTCTCTTTCCTTTAATGTATTCAATATCAAAATCATAAGCTTGTACCTTTCTGAACCAATTTTGTTTCCTATCATTTAATTGTATTTGAGTTAGAAAATGCTTCAAACTATTATGATGAGTTTTGACCATGAACTTGCTGCCAACTAAGTATTGTCAAAATTCGGTGAAGGAATGCATGATGGCCAATATTTATTTTTCATATATGGAATAATTACACTCATGTGGCTGGAAATTGTTTCTTCCAAAGGAAATGGGGTGTTGGTTTTACATTAGGACAGCCCCAATACCTTCATTGGAAACATCACACTCAAACACAAAAGGTTGAGTGAAATATGGTAAGGCGAGGACTAGGAAACTTGTCATCACCTCTTTCATCTTGTTGAAGGATTTTTCAGCTTCCTTGGTTCAATAAAAAGCTCCCTTCTTTGTAAGATCAGATAAAGGAGTTGTTAACTATGAGAAACCTTTGACAAATTTCGTATAGTAAGTGTAAAGACCAACAAATCCCCTCAACATTGTTAGATTATTGGGAGTGGGACAATCATGAATGGATTGAATCTTCTCCATGTGGAACTTTACTCCTTATTTCCTATTCACATGACCAAGGTACAATAACTCAATCATTCCAATCTCACATTTGGATAGTTTGGCATACAAGAATTGTTCTGCTAGAATTTTGAGGACAACTTCCAAATGAAACAAATTGTTAACACCATAAAATTGTTTCACCTAGCTCACTACCTTGGTCATCATAACTTTACATCCATTTCCCTAAAGATAGGCCTACACCAACCTACAAATATGAAGTGACATAGTCATATTGGAAAAATTATATTGTTCCCACACAAATATATTTCCCGAAATAACAAAAACAAAAATAAAAATAAAAAATAAAGTGGGAAAAACATTCAAACTAAACAAAGAGCGAGAAACTCACAAAACAACATGAAAATACCATGGTTTGACCCAAACCCTGAGGCAAACTTACTGCCATCCAATATTCCATAAAAAGAGGGGTGGAGGCCCCCATTCACAAGAAGTTTTTACCTATCCTCGACACTCTATTGGATTCACTCTCGAAACCCCTAGCCACCGCATAAGCCTGGAGTTCCCATTGAGTTCAGCCCTCATAGAGTATCAAAGTGGAGAACCAATCATAGTCAGATATCGGAAGCATAGGTCACCGGCTGCAACAACTCATCCAAATTCGAGATAAATCGAACCCATTTGTAAAAAAATTATTCATTCCAAAATAATGAAAAGAAAAATATTTGTTTCCATTATGAGGTGTTTGTATATACTATAGTCTTAATGTCCTGGGATTCCATTTTCATTGTTTTACATTTACCATTGTCCTTTGTTGTTATTGTGCAAGGTTAATCTGTTATTTTTATTGTTACTGCATTTATTTATGGTGAGACATTTACTATTGCATTTTTTGCATTCACGGTTCATAACCCTGTGTATATTAGGTTATGTCCTACTTTCCATAGTGTAGCCTACTTTTTATTGTTATTTACCTGCACTTACCACACGATCTCACACACAAGAGCCACGAGATGCAGTCTTTCATTTGACTCTTACATCAGAATCCTGAAGCCAATAGAACCTCATTTTTCACCTATTGGAGTACAAAAGCATAAACAAAATATTTGGCAACCACACTGATTCGATCCTCAAGGATCCCTCATTTTTTTAATAGTTTGTTCGACTATGTTTTCTCTTGTACTTTTTAATTGATTAGATCTTTCAGGTTGCATGTATTGTTTCCCTGCTAGCCTCTTAGCTACCCTCCAGCCTACAAACCTGGCCTATCCTCTCCCTCATACCCCCTGCTCATCCCTTGCTTTAGTATTTTAAAAACAAAATCTCAGGTATGTCTTGGAGTGATTTTTTTTCTAGTTAAGTGCACTCCATAGCACACTTGTTGCCTATCTAAATGTGCTCCATAGTGCTCTTAATCCTTTGATAAGAGCGTTATGTCCCTGTTTTTACTTTTTTTTTGTCTTGCTTCATTTTTTGAGCCAGGTGTGCCCCAAAACGCTTATTTTCTTAAGACATAAGTGCTATGAGACTGCCATAAATTTTTTGAACCCTCCGTTTAGACACCCAACCTTTCCAAGTTTGACTGTTTGATTTCTTACACTGTAGTTTTCAGTCCCCATTTTTTGTTGATTGCATTGTTTTGAATGGATGTTTTTGCATGGTTTGACTCCGATCGAGTTTAGGAGTAGATACATATTACATTGATAAGTAGATACTACCTAGTGTCCTTTGCAAAAGAGTTATCTAGTTATTACAGTTAATTTTCATTTTCAGTGATTTCTTTCAACATTTACTTTCAGTTTCAATTATTTCTTTTTAGCATCCACTGGGATTGTTCACACCAATTGTGCACCCACTCACTCCCTAACAACAAGCTGAGACTAAAATTTACTTAATTGAACACACATTTAAACCCACTTGGTACCAAAAACAATATTGTATATAGGTAGGGAACTAGGGGTAGGCATCCAAATAATCTACCTTTTTCAATTCACATCTGAGATAGATGTTGACTTTTAGGGTGGCAAAATCCCCTAGTATTTGTTGACACAGTTACAACAAATTTGTTGGGTAGGCCTCTCCCTTAGGAGGGACGAAGTCACCAGATTGGTTTCAGAGGTTAGGGTAGAATACCATACTCCACTTTGTACTAAAGGCTACCTAATCATAGTCCTTGTTGCATTTCCATGCCACCTTACTAAGGGTGCAACAATCAAAGGCTGAAGTGCAAGATTCACCTACTCGGACATGTCATGAACGGGGTATCCTATTTTCCATTATTTTAGGGCTCTTTTACCCAGGATCCCTCTTGATAGAGGGATATCCCTTACTATTATTGATCTTCCATGCCATATTGTCGGACTCAAATTTCATTTACCTTCATAGGATACGGTTTGTGAGGGATTCTAGCTCTTTAGCCAGGTGTTTGCATGCCCCCATAACTCATAGGTTAGCGAGTCTTTTTGTTTCTAGGTAGTGAATGCTTGTTGTATTTCTGGACATTTTTTGCCACTCGCTTATTGTGGCATGGGATTGCAGTAGATTTTTAGAGTGTGTTGTTGGCATGAGTATCTCTTTTGTTCAGAGCTATTATTCTGCACACATAGTTATAGTTGGATTTTTAGCCTTTTCATAACCCTCTTTCACATTTACGTCACTACTACATCATTGCTCCTCTGATATACTCTCGTAGGCTTTGAGGGTAGTCACCACAGTTGGGTTCGTTAAACTGATTTCATTGTGCCACTAGTCACCATCATTCACTTTATTTGGTTTCCTTTTTTTAGGGAGTCACCTTCGAGACAGATCCCCCCTACCACTTAGATCCATCACCTCCACACAACCTCATGGTTGGTCACATCTCGTCATCTGGTAGTGGACCTTTACCCATGGGCACCCCACCTACTAGGAACCCCCCATCGAGAACCCATCTGTTGGGAACCCTCCTGTTGGGATCCCACCTATTGGGAATCCTCCCATAGGAAACCCACCTTCAAGAAGCCTCCCTTCTGGAAATCCCCCAATCAGGAACCCAAATATTGGGCATGTCGTAATGGGAAACCCATACACAGGTAATTTTTTGATGGGAAACCCCTCCTCCAGTAACCCCCATGTAGGAAATATAGATGTCGGTAACCTTCCTCTAGGGAACCCCCCCATGAAGTTACCTACACATGGATCCTTCAGGCCCTTGAGCCCTCCATTCATGGTTGGCCTCAACCTTCTTGATTTGGAACAGTTAGCCAATGAACTAATCCTACTTGGCCATCGAAGCCTACCAAAATCCCTTCAGATATACATAAATTTGAGGGAAAAGTTGGTGAATATCCCCAGAACCACATCATGTTGTTCCATATGTGGTGTTATTCGAACTCCATAGTTGACGACTCAGTTAATCTACATCTCCTCCATAGTAACTTCACTGGCGTTGCAACCAAGTGGTACATTGATTAGTCACATGGATCCCACTCCACCTTTGCATTGCTCGCTTCCACATTCTTGTAGTTATTTTAGTCGCTCGTTCAATACGATGTTAGCATCGAGATACTTTTGTTTTTTCACAAAAACACTGACATCCATATCATGTACCGCATCCATGAATGACGTATATGATGTAGTCTATGCAAAATCAAGTTAGATGATAGAATATTCCTTGACTAGTTTTTAAAGTCCCTCATACCCGCCATCGCCAAGGATGTTGCATCTGAACATCCACAAACAGAGAAAGAGTCTATCCTCAAATCCCAACAGTTTGACTTTATATATGCCCATTTAGGTTACATGTACACCATTTTTCTAGATTCACTTCGCGGTGACTCTTTCCGCACAGGCCTCACTGGGGGCATCACATGCAGTGGATGGTCTCATTAGTTTGGTTACATCTATCATTTAACCTTACAATAAAATCCCTCCCATGGTGACTCCTTCATACGAAACTCCGTCTAGTGCCACCTCACTGACAATGGGACCTTTTCCTATCCCATATTATGCCCCTAATCTCTCTCGACCAACCTTCAACTCTGGAGCCACACCTTCTTATCCTCCCTCATCCTCGGCTCCTTAATCCCATGGATCACCTTATCCAATACTTACCTATCAAAACCCAAATAAAGGGTATCCACCACCCTTAGCAACCAACCCTTACTATCCTTTCCCACATCCTCTTTCAGTTGCCACAACACCAACACCACCTTAGAATCCTCTCATTCCATAAGGTAAATATTACACCCAATAGAACCCGATACAACTTCCATCGACCCCCGGTAACCAACAAGGGAAACTTGATTGGAGACAAGGTAGCAACCATGGACACAATCGACATTTGGGAGGGGGAAAACCAACTTCTAACCCCCCAAGTGACAACATAGCTAATCCGGCCAACCAAGACCTTAATCAACCACCCAAATAGGGAAAGAACCCACAATTATGGACTAACCACCTGTGTTCTTTCTATGATGTCTACAGACACTACACCCACCATTGTCCTCACTTAGCGAGACCCCGTCAGCTCTGGGACAAGGCTAATTGTAGCGATACTACTTCTATCCCTCAGGTGCATCCCCCTCCACCTCAGTCGACCCAACATCCTATGGTGTTGAAAAAATATTTTCTTACTCAAGGGGTGGTCACATCCCAACCAACAACATGATATACTGCAAAGTCAAGCCAACCCCTTGACTTAGGAGTCTAACATTTTTTTACCATGTCAATTGAGGTCAATCTACAAACCCGAAGGAACCAATACGATTCATCCACCAAGACCACTTCCACTAGCAAGTCTATGGACTCCACCCCAGTGCATCAATGCTTTCATCTACCTAGACCTTTGAGTGATGTAAACCCTAAAGCTCCAATTTTTTCCTTGCATCACATCGCAAACAACCCTAATGCTCCAGTTTCTCCCAATTACAGTATTGTGGATGATTTGGCCTAGTCCCCAACCGCCATGTCAACCTTAGAAGTTCTCAGGAACTTCCAAACATAATGTAAAGCTTTGTTATCTGCATTAGGCACCATCAACCCCATCAATGCATTTTTGATGACTTTTGATATCAATTAGTCCTAGCCATGAATGTCATCTTTGATTGCTTTCCAAATTCCTGTTACCATATGGAACTTAGTCATTGACCGCTACATCGTCGATGAGGGGGGATCCACATGCATCATGCCCACCTTTGTTTGGAAAAATCTTGGGTCACCCAAGTTAGATCCATCCTCGACTGCCTTACATGCCTATGATGGTCGTGCTTCTCGATCCCAGGGACTTCTACCAAATGTTCTTTTCGAGTTAGCCAACAAGACTATCCTCATAGATATTGAAGTGGCCAATGCTCATCTTGATTACAACCTCCTCCTATGGCGTAGATACAAGTACGCGATGAAAGTGGTCGCCTTGATTGTTTTCTGGACCATGATGTTTCCTCACAATGAAAAGATAGTCAAAATTGACCAACTAATGTACTATTACCCCAAGAGGTTTTCCACTCGAGACAACATCCTCCCCATGGTGGATAAATCATAACGCCATACATAGTGCATTGGTTCCTTCATTGACTATCATGGACCCAAGTGTCTTCCAAGAATCCCCTATGACTACCACTTTTTCGGCATTACCACCACCTCTGACAATGGTCCATATATCATATCTTTGCACTCTTTCATCCGATATACGAGCAACCCAAAAACCACCTCAACCATAACCAATGCTAGTTCCAGTCTCGAGGAAAATACCCGATAATCTGTGGGGAGCCACACCCATCCAATATATACTTTTTATGTTCCCACCTTCAAGCATTGTGATATCATGCCAACCCTCAATTTTCCAGGTTTAACTTTGGGCCTCCCATTCTGGTACCTTACATCTCCAAACCCCCCTCCAACCCCATAGGTCATTTTGAAAACAATCCATCCTATTAATACCACCAACCGATCATCCCTTAGTGTTCCCTCGGTCCCAGAATATCCTCATACTGCATCAAAAATGGACCCTAGCAACCCTCCACCTCCTCCCAAAAACAAGGCAAGGGAGAATGCACCAAACACCAACTAGAGCAAAGTCGTGAACCCACCTGCTACTGCCTCATCTCGAGCTCCACTTCTTTGTGAATTTTGTGATGTTATGGTTCACACTGCCCATAACTTCCTTGAGTTTCCCATCTTACGCACCCATATGTAGACGCTAGACAATAATCCTCTAGAGAATTTTGAAGTCGTCCAGATTCCAAATAACACCATACCCAATAACAAATCCCTTCACACAAGCCACCCTTGTGTAGTTTGTGGTATTTATGGCCACTATTCTCACCATTTCCCAGATCTTCCTGAGTACTGATCTATGTTGGATGAATTGCGTAGAATCTCCATAGATCCCAAAGTCACAATCATTGGATAAGTTCATCCTCTAGTGACTTCTTGGAGCGAGATGAACACCATTTATTTTATCTCATCCTTTGATGAGCCTTCCTTATCATCCCATACCACTATGAGTATGTCAACTAAAATGAGACCCTCGGATCTATCTATTCAACCCTTCTGGACTGATGAGGAATTTCCATGCCTAAAACATGGGGGTAGGAATATAGACCTTCCTACTCGTCCTCTTCGTCCCCGTCGACTATAATGGGGGAATACACCCCCGTGCAAGAATCCCCCATCATCATATCACCAAGATAGCTTTCCACCATGGATATCCACCTCCTCATACACCCCCTTTCCAATATCCCCTCGATGCCCATTCGATGTCTCTTCACAAGAGAATCTACACCCCATCGACACCTCTGGACTAGGGGGCATGACCAAATACATTGACCCAAGAATATGGGACATAATCACTTATTTTAACCTTTCCCCATCACATCTATATCAGTAATTTAATTATCCTGTAACTCATCACCACATATGTGATCCATAATCACAAACCCCATTCCCAAATCATGCGGGAAAGAACTTAACCTTGCTCACTTTTTCACATGCATGATCTCAACCACTTCCCAAGAACACATGTCATATTGCATCTATTTTTGCACCATTTGCACCGCTGGAATCACTATTTTGTGCCTTTCGTGATTAATGGGACCTTTACTCAGGATCACTAAACTTTTGTTGGTCAACCTTATAGGCCTATCTCGATTTGCATGTCATCACATGACTCATGTATTATATGTATTTGTATGCATTCTTTATATTCCATATGCACATTTATGCTCGAGTATCCTTGTTTTGTGTGCAGATACAGATTAGGGTTGAGAGCCCTCCTCGTGGTACCAACTAATTTCTATAGGCATAACCCCTTAACTAGAATATAGGACATCCTCCCCCTCTATCGAGTTGATGCATTTCCTCCATTTCCCCACCTTGAGCTTGTAGTACTCCCCCCTCATTGTTCAATTAAGTGGCTCCATCCATCCACCCCTTGCATTTTCGCTTTCTCAATAGTAGAGCCTCCCCCCCTCACATGGGTGACCTTTTTATAGAACCCCTCGCATTTGGAACCCATGTCGTTCACATCCCCTAGTATTGGGAGTCTGTATAGTCTGACATTGACATACCGAGTTGAAGCCACATAAATTTCCTCATATTGTCTCTTATTGGCCTATCCCTTCAGACTCCTAGCTTGTAGTTTTTGTTAAGCTCTTTTATGAGTCCTTAAATAATGAAATTATTGTCGAGTGATCTCTTTTATTTCAGACCCATTAAAGGAAGTGAAAGAACATCCATCCGATCAAAGTTTACCCTTTTTTTGGGATGGATGGACTATTTATGAAAAATAATGCTATAGGCCCTTTTGACTAGAACAATTTTCCACTACACATTAATTTATGCTTTTTCAGGCCTTGGAGACTAACTTTACGAAAAAGACCACCACTAGAGTCTTCTTACTTTTTTCAAACTCTCTAAAATTGAAAACATTGAAAATCATCAACTGACCCAAGATCAATAAAACCAACTGAACGGTATCATCTCAAGCACACTTATATACCTTCTTTGAGCTCCTTAAACCATGAACAAGGCCAAACCGATGCTTCTGATCACCCTTGTAGTTCACATCCAGTCTCTTGTGTCGGGAACATTCCCAGTTTTCTTTGTTCAAAGTACTCTACACCGAGTCACCCTTAGAGATACCCTTAGAGTCCCCCTCCTTTGTTATCCACTTTTTTACCTCTGAGGTCATCTCATTGCATTCATACTCAGTACGTTCATTCCCTTCCTGCAACTATGTTCCCATCCCCTGAGATGGATTTCATATGCTTCTAGGTGTGTCTTATCGTTATACTCTAAACAAAGGAAGTTTGAGTCCCATTACTCATTTACTCTCGTATCACTCTGTCAAGTTTCAACTCAGTATCATATTCCAGTTACATTATGATTGTACACCTCGTGCTCCTATCAAGGAACTATTATTACCTTGGTAGTTGTAGGTCTCCTTTTGGCTACCCCAACACATCTATCCTAGAGGTGCCAGTACCTTGTCCTCACTACCATCATCAGTGAGTTCCTACGGACCATTTTGAGGGTAATCCTTATTTCCATTTCAGATGGTTGTCTCTCACTTTCTCAACATAAGCCACATCATCACACCATTGAGATTCGTACGGGGTATTGGTCCTATCATCAGTTGGTCGAATACCCCAGATGTCCCTTGACTCTAGCACATTGGTGAGTCACTATGGAACCACGCCATCATTATTTTGTTCCTTAGGGTATTAGTGCTGCATTGGAGACAGTGTTTGGAAGCCCATCACTCTTCCCAGTATATCTAGTTCCAGTTGTAGTATGTTGTACCATCGAGATTCAAATTCTCAGTTGCATGAGTCCTTCCAGTTATTGGACCTTTCAACACATCAGTTGTGACAATGCATCCATGTTTCATACCAGTGTTTCCAATATCATTCTTTCAGATAAGCCACCATTGGACCACCAGTTACGTCCATGTATGAGTCCTTAATGGGACACCATGTTGTATACAATAGTTCCTTTTTCAGGCCCCCCTATGGACCTCACCATTTATGTATATTGAGATATTGATACGATCATGGGGATTCCCACCTCGTTATCCATTTGATATTATATGTACCTCAACCATTATTGAGGTGTTGTGCTACCAATTATAGTCCTTGCAATTCGTGTGCGACACGTGCTCCATCCTCTGACACAACTCCAGTTCTTCACTACCCTTCCACTCACTTCCATCCAACAATAAAGATCCTATGATGTCTATCGGCCATACGATGAGATCCCACCCTCACACATCAGGGGGGAATCTATTAACACCATAAAATTGTTCACCTAGCTCACTACCTTGGTCATCATACCTTTACACCCTTTTCCCTAAAGCTAGGCCTCCACCAACCTACAAATATGAATTGACATAGTCATATTGGCACAATTATATAGTTCTCACACAAATATATTTCCCCCAAAAAACAAAAACAAAAATAAAAATAAAAAATAAAATGGGAAAAATATTCAAAATCAACAAAGAGTGGGAAATTGACAAAACAATGATGCCAATACCATGGTTTTCCCCAAACCCTAAGGAAAACTTACCACCATCAAATTTCTCAAAAAAAGAGCGGTGGAGGCCCCCATTCACAAGACTTTTTTATTGATCCTTACTGACACTCTATCAGATTCACTCTCTAAACCCCTAGCCACCACCTGAGCCTGGAGTTCCCATTGAGTTCGGCCCTCATAGAGTATCAAAGTGGAGAACCATTCATAGTCGGACATCGGGAGAATAGTCCACCAACTGCATAAATCATACATTACATGGATGGATTCCAATCATCTACAAAATACAAAGAGATCTACAACAAATATAGTAGAGAAGGATGCCAAGATTAGCAGAGAAGAAGAAGAGAAGATGTTGCTCCATATAAAAATCTTTCCTATGCCAATGCCCGTTCTATGGACTCATCTCGACCCCCAACTCTCAAATATGTTCCTAAGGGAGTTTCCCCCATCAAATATTGAACATATACAGTTCATACATCATCCCCTAAGAGATATGCACAAGCACTAGTGCACCATCCTCCAAAGAGAACATCAACAACACACTTGAAACCATCGGAAAAACACCAACAATCTACTATTGCTACAAACTAAGACCCAAACAAACCAAGAAGATTTTGAACCAGCAATTAAACAAGGACATAAACCCACTCATTTAATCTCCATAAAGAAATCAGAGTGATTCCTTCTCCCATGGCTAGCTAGGGTGGAATCTTGCACCACCGAAACTAGTTACAATGGAAAGGGCCACATCTCCCAAGCTTGATAAGCACTATGCATCTCCAATTCAAATTGAAAATGACCAAAATTTCTTCCCCTTCATGCCATAGAATTATTGAGGCCCCTTCTCCCTTATTCTCAAAGGCCCCCAATAATAATAATACTAATTGAGATAGTCAAGAGAGTAATCATTCATGGTATTTTTAGTTCCCTTCTAATGTTATTTGACTAGATGAGGCCTTAGTGAACCTTAGGAATTTGAATGAGGAGAGAGTTACATCCATTTTGTGGGCCCACTTCACCTCAAGCACCTTCCTTATCTATTTTTAAGACGTGCAATTGTCATAACTATCCTAGTGTCATAGATGCTTGTCATAGATTCCTTGGGAGTTACACTTCACTAGTGCACCCTCTTGGCTTATTTTTAATCTAGAGATGATTCATGATATTCCTTAGGAGTTACACTAGTACTAGTGTGCCCTCCTTGGTCTATTTTTAATCAATAATGTTACAATTCCAAAGATACCTCATAATTAAATTCCTTACACCTAGCTTGGGGATTACACTTCTATGTGGCCCATTGTTCATTCTTATGTGCCTTCTTTAGCTGATTGGACCTATTTCACATCATTTATGAATATTTGGCAATGTTATAACCATCAAATTGGATTTGGATTTCAAATTCCAACGCTGGACGCAACATTCTTCCAAATCCAATGTAACTTGCCTTGTAAATACTAAAAATATTTTCCGCTTCCTCTTGGGTTATTAATTGTGAGAACTGCACCTTCTTCCCAAGCACCTTCTTCCCAAGTCGGCTTGCACTGTGTTCCACATAAAAAGAACCATGAATCTAATATGGTGATGCAAATAACAATGTAACACATTCCAAAATAGCATTTGAGTAGGTCTAATAGTTAAGAATATGTGTTATCTCTTTGGAGATCAGGTTCAAAATCAACAGAAGATAGGGTTATTAACCCCTTATGACAAGGCTCAGGATGTTTCCTAAAAACTAAGTTAGAAAATTCGAGCGAATTTGTCCAAATAATACAAAATCTTAAAGCTCGATTCGCTTCGCTGTAAGAACGATTCGGTAATGATTGACCTGATCTTAATTCGTTTCGCTCTTTTCTGGACTCTGAGATCACTTTTTTCTTAAAATCCTTTCATGGTAATGATTCATATCTTAATTCGTTTGCTTTTTTTATGCACTCTCAGATCACTCTTTTCCTAAAATTCTTTCACGGAATGATTGAATTCTTAATTCGTTGGGCTTTTTCTCTGCACTCTGAGATCGCTTTTTTTCCTGAAATCTTTTGACGGAATGATTGAATTCTTAATTGGTTTGCCTTTTTCTGGACATTGAAATCACTTTTTCCCTGAAATTCGTTCACGGAATGATTGAATTCTCAACTCGTTTGGCTTTTTTCTGGACTCCAAGAGCACTTTTTTCATAAAATCCTTTCACGGAATGATTGAATTCTTAATTCGTATGGCTTTCTTTTTGAACTGTGAGATCACTTTTTTCCAAAATACAGCTCTGTAAGGAAACATGGGCTAAAACGAGATAATACCAAAATGTCAAAACAGTTCATTTTTCTGTCAGAGTCTAGTATTTAAGCGTTTTTATAAAGTTTGTTTATTTATTTATAAATATTAGATTTTTTTTTCAGGAAGATTTATAAATATTAGATTAAATATATGGTGGTTATTTTTATTTGAGATTGTAGGGTGGACAATGATGTATGCTTTTTCTAGATTATATGACTGTGACATAAGTACTCTTACTCTTTAGAATGATTTTATGATAGTGATAGTCATTCAAAATTTAAAATTATTAAAAAATATAAAACAATAATTGATACATGGAAAAGTCTTAATTGATAACTGGTAGTTTGTGAAAGATAACATATTTAACTAGATTAAGACTAGAATAAGTAATTGATAATTTATTAGTGGCACTTAATTTGTGAGATGGATGTGCGATATGTTAGCCAATTTACTTTTATAAATACATTTTCATAAGATAAACAAACCATAACATAATTAGGTATATAATATTCATATAAGTTTATATTTAAATTTGAAGTGGACAAAGAAGGTTCTTTTTCCTAAATTACAGGGAGATACAAAACTTGAGACAAGAGTCATATCTTCACACACAAAGTTGTACTATATTTTTATTATTCAATCAAATATATATTTATACATGAAGTCTTCTCTCAACTAACAACAAAATTATGAGAAAATATCTGAATTAAGTTAGAGAGAATTTCTCATATCCAACTAGCTCAACAACAATCAGAACTATAAAAAAAAATCAAAACAAGTATGAGTTACTCCAAGTAAAAAAATGTCAAGATTTATTTTATTGACTTTGTTCTAAAATGTGTGTATGTAAATTATTTTAATTAATCTTAATTTTATTTATAATTATATTTTGTTTATAAAAAAATAATTTATTATAATAATTTAAAAATAATACAACACTAATTATTATCTTCAATTTTGGTTATACTCTATCCCAGGATTTTGTGTAATATTATCCATAACGAGATGAGGACATGACTATTTCTATGTAAGACATGTAGATATCAACAGTCTCTTTCACAATTTTGGGCGCACTTTAGGTTTCCAAAGAGCAAATTATTTCTTAAAGAGATTTGAGATTCCTCGAGTGCCTTTTTATCGTCATAGTGAGAGAATATAGGTACAAAACTGAAAATTTTTGATATGGCTTTATTTGGATAAATAATAGTGGTGGCATGTTATTGATATAGCTTGGTATGATTTCCAAAGCTATATTCACTTTACCTATATTCCACATTCACTTTTGGATATTTTATATGGTTATCATGATGTATAGAAAGCCGCTAGGAAAATAGTTAAATTACAAATACAAGGTTTGGCATGACTAACATAAAGGTTGTGTGGAATAGGTAGGAAACAATGCATAAAGAGTAAGTCTACTTTTATATATGTTTTTTACTGTAAAAATTTGAAATAATATATGAACTATTTTTGTTTGTTTATATTGGATATAGAAGAATAATTAACAAAGTATATGCATTTATATAAGAAACATGTGATGTCTAAAAAATGTGTAAGTTAAAGTTTAGATAATTTGCATCTATTATTTTACGAATTTTTTGGTCAAAATCTGGTAGAAATTGTTGAAATAACAGTTTTGAGTTGTTGGAATTGCATAATCCAATAAAGGTAATCAAGGGCATTGAATCCATTTTTATATTCAAAATTGCAATTTCAACAACAAATCGTGTCGCAAAATTCCAACCATATCACGGAAAAAGATGCAAATCATCTAAACTTTAACTTACTCTAACAAAAACTCTAATAAATATACACAACTACCATAACAAAAATAATAATTCTCGAATAAGAAAGTTGTATAACTTAAAACTTTTTTTCAAACTACAAGTATAATCCAAAAAGATATTTGGTAATCAAAATGGATGTTTTTTAAATTCTTGATATTTTAGAAAATGTTGAATAAGAATGTTATTGAAACTAATTCAAAATAAAAACGATCACTATTTGAATTTCGACATTTTCATCCTATAAATATTCGAAGTATATAAAAAATCATAATCTTTCTACCTTACCGAAAAGAGACATGTAAGGGATACAAGTATTGAACGAAGAACATTGTTTTCAGCTTTTACTTTGCAGTTGTTGGTGATCAAAACAAAACAACCGCCATCACCAACCCACCAACATTCATGGTGGGCCATGACTGTTCGTGGCCAATACAAAGTTGATAAGCCTCGTTTTCTAGCTTTTGGACATGCTTAGAATAACAATTCATTATTTAGTATTGACATAAAAGAATATGGTCTAAACGTTCACACGAGTCGACCTTGGTATGTTGTCATTATAATCTTATAATCTTCATGTGTACCAAGACTCTCTTCATGTTCTAGGTGCAGTCTGTTTTATTGCCTCTCCAATTTATAGTTCAGATGATGAATGGTTTGTTTAGGGATCTAGCTTGCATCATTTTGTTTTATCGGCATGGTTCTATTTCAGTTCGGCTCTAGTTTTGTGGTCATAACCCCCACCTAGGGGAATATTTCTATTGTTAAATGCAAACTCTTAGCTTTTAACTTTAGACCGGTTTTGGTTAGCAGGGTACTCCATTGGCCTGGGCTATTTCTAGGTTTAGATGATGATAAACTCGGAATTCCTCTATATACAATTTTTCAATTTTAATAGAACTCGAACATATAAAAAAAACATGATGCTTATTTTTGAATTTTGAATGTATTCTAAATTATTTTAATAATTGATTTCTTTTATATTTTATCCCCTTCATATTAGTGATGTCATGTATTAAGGGATCTGAATATGGATGTTGTGAATATTTTTGGTACTTGCATACTGATATGGACAATTTCTAAGCAAATAGTTCTCTCCACATCTCCAACATTGAAGTGGATCTCTCGGCTTGTCTTCCATCATCTTAGTTAGCTTAGTCACACCCTATGTTGGTCTCCTTTTCTAAGTTTTGAATAAGGAGGCTTGAATCCCCTCTTTCTTTGCTCAAAATCCCCCTTCTTCTTGTCCTTCTATGCCTTATGGAATTCTGGTTGCTTTTGTTATGATCCTAACAATACTTAGCCTTTATTATCATTTCATCTAGAAATTGAGGTTCATCAAACTTAATTTTCTCTTTGTATCACTGAGGTAATACACTTACGAAATACTGAATTTAGATCTTTACATCTTATATATACTTTACAAACCTCAATAACTTGAAGAATTTGTTTGCATATTCATCCATTGTCATTTGGATCAATTTTAACTCATGAAACTCTTTGATCTTATCAACACAATACCTATAAGAGAGATACATTTTCTTGAAGTACTTCTTGGATTGCTTCAAAACAGTCTTCCTTTCATTGGGATTCTTTACTTGCCTAAGGTGATCTCACCAAATTGATGCTCTTCCATTTAGATTAAATATGGGCACTTTTTCCTTGATGTTTCTGGAGTAGTCATGGACTTGGAAACACTTCATCATCCTAAGAAGTCAAGCCTCAGATTCTTACCTAGATTTTAGTTCACCATAAAAGATAGGAGGTTTTTCCTTTCAAATTTATCCATGTGAGTTGTTCTTGAAAGGCCTCTTCCTCGTATTCCTATGAGATGAAGAGTTTGAATTTCCAAGGGATTCCTTAGAGGAATATGACTCCCTAGAAGAAAATTATGGAGTATATTTCCTATCTCTAGAAATCCTTCTTGAGCTATGAGAACTCTTGTGAAAATGCCTCCTTAAGCTACTAAGACATTATACAACTTAACGAGAAATTTACACTGAAAACTAGAAATCTTGACAAAAAAACTCATATTTTTGCATTAAAAATATCGAAAACAGTCCCCGAATAAAAAAGTGGTGCTACCAGTAGCACCATTTTTTAGGGGCTAAAATTATGAAATTTTTGAAACCTCAACCGATGGCGATACAATCAAAACCTTAAATCAACCCCCGAATTCAAAAGTGGTGCTACTAGTAGCCCCTTTTTTTGTAGCTAAAATTATGATTTTTTTGGAACACTTGGCACTTTTTTTCGTAGCTAAAAATATGATATTTTTCGAACCCCCAGCTAGTGTTGGTGCAATCAACTCTCAAATCAAAAAGTGGTGCTACCTGTGACACCCCTTTCTTTTGTTAGGTTACAATTGCATTCATTTTGAAATCATTCATAGCATAAAAAAAATCATTTTTTTCCTATTAATAATTTTGATAGCACAATTTTGATTAAAAAATATAATTTAAAAAAAATAAAACATTAAATGAATTTGAAAAAAAAAATTGAAAAGATATTAAAAAAATTAAATTTCCATTCTTCCAAATAATTTTAAAATTTTAGAAAAGCACACAAACATAAAAGTACAATTTTAAAAACGTGAAGAAAAAAAAGGTTAGGAAAACCCAATATTTAAAAAAAATAAAAAAAATAAAATAAAAATATTTAAAAAACTAAAAACAAGCCAAGAAAATTAAAATAAAAAACAAAAAACAAAAAATATAATTAAAAAAATACAAGATTACAAAATTGAAATATATTTAAAAAAAATATAAATCAATTTACAAAATTAAAACAATTTTAATAAAATTCAAATATAATTAAAACAATTAAAAAAACATACCACTTTTAAAAAAACACAAAATTAGAAACAATTCAAGTAAACAATTAGATTTTATTTTAAAAAATTAAATACAAAATTGGAAAATAAATAAATAAAATATTTTAAAATTTTAAAAGAATAAAAAAAAATATTAAAACATAATTATAATAATTTTGAAAAAAACTAA
>LPNX010355344.1:3245-45129 GCA_001517045.1 Pseudotsuga menziesii | reverse complement strand
CACCCACCCCACTCCCTCCTCCTCCCTCCCCTCCACTTCCCACGCCCCTCTCCCACATCCTACCTGCCTTCCTCGTGATCCCATACCTACCCCCCAGTGTCACCCTTCCCTCCGCCTGCTCCCTCCACCCATCGTTGACAGTCACTCAATTCCCGGAATCGATATTTTTCTTCTCACTGCCCTCCCTCCACCCATCCGTGACGAGCACTCGATTTTAGGAATCGAGTGCCTACCAAGGATGGTGGAGGGAGGGCAACAACAGAGGGAGCAAGTAGTGGGATCCCTCCCAACAATGTTTGAGGAAAAATTGTCTTTATTATAAGGAAATACATGATCTTTAAACAACTACCAATTATTATCTTATATCAAGTCATGGATTGTTATTATGTACTCTTTTGTATCTCCCATTCCTAATAATGCACTGCCCTCCCCTCCTGTCACCCTCCCCTCCACCTGCTACCCCTCATGTCGCCCTTCGTCCATCCATTATTAACGATCACTCATTTCCCAAAATCGAGTTAAATTGTCTCCTATTTCCCTCCCTCCACCCATACCTGGTGGGAACTTGATTCTCAATATGGATGGAGAGAGGGAGGTGGGAGGGGGAGCAAGAAGAGGGATCCCTCCAAATGTTGTTTAAGGGCAAATTGTCTTTATTACAAGGAAACACATGATCTTTAAACTACCGCCAACTATTATCTTGGTTCAAGTCGTAGAATGTTATTGTGTACTCTTATGTAACTTCCTTTCCTGACAATGCACTCAGATCTCTTGAACTAATAATAACTTTGGATTTGGTCATGGCGTTACTTACAATGCCCACTATTCCCAATTCTTCAAACAATTTCCTTCCCCATACATAGTCTAAAAACAACACAAACCTGCTACTATGTTGTAAATTGATCATACAACCATTTTTTCTCCTCTCCTTCTTTGATAGCTTTTTTCAAAGATTTCCCAGCATCCCTTCACCATACATAGTCTAAAAACAACACAAACCTGCTACTATGTTGTAAATTGATCATACAACCATTTTTTCTCCTCTCCTTCTTTGATAGCTTTTTTCAAATCCATTTTTTTTCTACTATTTGTTTAGAGAGATCATTCACAACACTTGCAATAGATGGCCTTTACGAAACACTAAGACAAAGTAATAAACCATTATTAAAATGAGTGCGCACCTTTTGCTTGTTGAAGAGTGTTTTGAGGAGGACAGTTTTTGGTGCTCCACACTTGCCAACCACACCAATATTTTGAGCGTCTACATCATCTATTACAAACCTCTCCATGTTTGTAAAGCGTCTGGATGGCCCTAAGGGAAATTAAAGTGAATATATATGGATGGACAATGTTACGATTAAATGAATACAAATGGATGACCCCAAGTGAAAATAAAGTGAATATAGATGGATTGACAATTTTATGAATAAATGAATACAAATGTATGGCCCCAAGGGAAAGTAAATTGAATACATATTGATAAACAATGATTTTTCACTTTCTCAATGGAAAGTAAAATGTCAGGACTCGAGCATTCAGTTCCTGTCCCATCCAATGTGAAGAACAAATACGATTTCCCTCTCTTCAAGCAAGTTGCAAGCATGTTTGTTTTTAAATTTATTGGGAGGCCCACAAACAATGGGAATCCCTTTGCCTTCTCCCTTTGCAAGCTTAGGATACCTCCCCATGCCTTCTCCCCCTCCTATCTCCCTCCCTCCACCCATCCCTAGAAGGTACTTGATTTTGGGAATCAAGTGACCATTGGGGGTGGGCGGAGAGAGAGCGGGCATATGGGAGGGGGTGCAGAGGTAGGGAGGAGGTGGGAGAGAGTTGTGCGAAGAGGAGGGGAGAGAGGGGGAAGAGAGAGAAGGAGGAGGAGGGAGTGGTGGTTGGAAGGGTAGGTGGAGGATGAAGGAAGGAATGGGAGTGTTAATTTTAGTGCCAACAACACTTACAAATCAATTAAAGCACAAACCAACACCTACAGGATGAGTACCAACAAGTTCTATAGGAGTTACAACAAAACAACATGCTATAGGATTGTTTCAGCATGTTATAGGAATGTTTCAACATACTACAAGATTTTTTTAGCAAAATAAATTAACCAAATTGCTATCTCCCCTGCATTCAAAACTTAAACCTAATACTTTGTTTTAACATTTAAACTAGTTTAGCACACTCTCAGTCAAAATATCACTCAGAAATCTAAACATGCTACAACAAAATACTTCAATATAAACATAAGTTTACTAACTCATAAAAAAACATAGCATAGGAAAATATAGAGCAAAAACTATGTTTTTCAATGAAACTCAGCATCTTCGATCTGATACTCTATCTCAAAATCAAATTTTATAACATAAGTATATATACACTAAGAAACAGTCAGTCATTAAATATAATTTTCCCCTTCACTACTTCAAAAACTAATTGATTAAAGGTTCTATGGACATGCTGCCCCCTTCAAACTGACAAAACAGATACTGTGATGGCCCTTCAAAAATCAATGTAAAACATTGCTCCTTTTATCATTCGATGAGTTGGAACATGACGGTAGTTACCTCTTCAACATTTAGTTCGCCACAATCTTTATGAATGTTATGTCTTATTGAAATTTGAGAGGATGATAACTCAAGAAGTGAATACCCTTTCAAAAATCAACATGCCAAAACAAGGTGGTGGATGCTACTTCAGGATTTGATGGCTCAGTCGATGTGGTTTTTGACTCTTTGCAATATTTCTTGCCAAAACTAAGGTGATTGAATAATTAATTCCAACATTCTCCCCCTTAATTATTTCACCCAAAAATCTTGTTGCTTTTAAAATTTTCAAAATTATTGTTACTATTGTAATTGTGTAACAAGTAACAACATTTAGAATAGTGTTATTACAACATACAAACACTTATTTTTTTCTCTGAAATTCAAAGAACTCAAAATCTTGTTTCATATTCTTCATTGCAACATATTGCTGCATCTTATGTTCAACTCTTGCATGAGCATTTCTTTTTATTTCGATTCCAAAATTTAAAACCTATAAACTTTGTTTTCTGCTTTATCTTCATCTTTACCATGGTCTTCTTCACCTTTGATCCATTTGTGACTTCAACCATCTCTTCATCTTGACTTTGGATCATGATAACCTGGACTCCTTTTTCTCAATAGCTCCATAGATCTTCTCATCAAAACAATACTTGTTCTCTTCAACTTCAGTTGACTGCTCACAATTAACCTAACCTGCATACTCAAAACATTCATGCAATAATCTCAAATGTCACATATTTTTTGGTTCTTTTCATTTTGCTCTACTTTGTGAGCATCATCATCATTACATAATATTTAAAATTGCATTCCTTTGCTTCATCATCAAGACCATTCCATTCAACCTTCTTAAACTTTATGATCGAATCATAAATCATAGTTTTAGTTACATTTATCTCAAATTCCGCGTCAAGGTCTTCATTTACAATAACTTTATTTATGTATTATGTTGCTGTTGATTTCAAAACATCAGTTCCTAGTGCTTCAATGTCATTTTGTAAACACAATATTTGATTATAATTCCTTATTTATTCAACATTCCATAACATGAATTTTTTTTAATTAATGCTTCAATCGGTTCATCTTCGGTGTAATTTTCTTCATTCAACTCAAACTCATTATTTACATTATCTTCTTCAACAAGTTCTTCTTCATCTTCAACTGTCTGCTTACCTACACACTTAGAAAACTGTCAGAATAATATAAAATATTATAATATGAATCATTTTTATTCTTTTTCACTTTTCACTTTTCTCTTCTGTCAGCGTCGTCTTCTACTCTTCATTCAAAAGAAAAGCAATCAACACTTTCAATAAATCTTGGATTTTCAAAACATTCTTCCAAATAAATTAACTCATCATTAAGAACGTCATTTGTTGCTTTAACTGTTGTATCGGTAGTAAAACATATAACATCTTGAGTATTAGCATCATGCAACACTTTCTATATCACTACTTTTTTAGTCACCAAATTATCCACATCTTCATCATCATGAATGCATTATGTTTGTCCTTTATCTGTTTTAATAGTTATAACTTCTATGCATTTAACAACAATTTTATCAAATCCTTCAACAAAATTAAAATCATCAATATTTTCAAAAAACTCACAAACCCATGTTTGACACAAAGATCCAAGCACTTTGACACAATGTTCATCACTTTTCTCAACTTCTTATACACATACTTTGTTTTATTGACAGTGTTTTCAAACCTTTGACCATCTTCATATTTAATTTATTTACCAACTTTAGTCTTAGTATCAAGTTCTGTTAATGTTTCTGCTACATGTGGTACATCAACCTCATCAAATTCAAACTCAATTTCTTGTTTACAAGATAAGACATCAAACATTTCAATAGGACAATATACATTTTTTCTTCATATGCTATTGCAAACTCTTCATTGAATTACGTTATTAATACTTCATCCTTTTCTAAAGGATATATCATGAGTTGTTGCTCATCTTCAACTTCAAACATATTATCATCAACCACTGGTGTATCAACGCAAAGGTGTTCACTAAAAAATTGTTTGTCTTTTGATGCTTTAATAGGGTGCAACTCAGCTATATATCTCCCTCTTACGTCAAACACTCTCTTCAATATTTCCCAAGATTCTACAGTTTTATTTTCTTTAGTAATTACATAAAAAATATCATCATCCAGAGCTTGTTGGATGAAACAAATAGTTGTTGCATCTTTTGTAACATTATAGGGCTCATCATTTCTATTTTCTATCCAATTTCCAAACCATTATAACAAAGGAACAACTTCCTTTTAGAAGACCATACTTTGTAATCTTTACCAACAAAATGAGGTGGAACATAAGAGGAAATTTGGGGTTTAAAATGNTTTGTGAGTTGGAATTCAAGAACCAATAGAATTTCAATAAAATGAGTCAACCATAATGGTTGAATTGACATATTTGTCATAAAAGAAAACTACTTTTTTGCTTCATATTTTCGACATATCTCCCTATGTTTTTACTCAAATTTCAAGAATGAGAGCTTGTTGGATGCGGAATTTAATTCCGCATCCAACAAGTACCCACACTGCATACTTTTGACGGACCCCGCTACCCTAAAAATAAGAAATACTTGAAAAAATGTGATGATGACATCATCATCATGTTTTTTCAGGTATTTCTTTTTTTTGGGGTAGCAGGGTCCATCAAAAGTATGCAGTGTGGGTACTCGTTGGATGTGGAATTAAATTCCGCATCCAACGAGCTCTCCCACTCAGAATTTGAGTAAAAACACAGAGAGATATTTTGAAAATACGAACACAAAAAGTAGTTTTTTTCATTCTTCCTCCAAAATTAATAACTATTATAATATTATTTTATTATTTTAACTATTATTTTATTGATTTCCTTAGGAGGCCCATTTTAAACCTCAAATTTCCTCTAATGATTCTAAAACATCAATACCTGAATCATTTTCGATTGGTTGTACATTGGCTTGTTGGTTTACAAGCTCCTCAGCTTCTGCTGAAATATCTGCAAAATACTCTACCTCTGCCATTCTATTCATTCTTTTAATTTTCTTCAATCTTCTTTGATGACTCATTTCTTCTTTTCACAAATGATCACTTCTAAAATTGGGCACTTCTGGTTTGTATATTCAAATTACAATTGCAAGCTAACCGCAAAATCAGACTCATACAAACATTGACCTTCCTCCCTTTACAAATATATCACTTCAAAAGACTAGACTCCATCCTTCTTTAAAAAAAAATAAACTTAACAAGTTAACTACGAAATTTTTAATTTATTGGATTTAGATTTACTTGTAACTAAGAGAGTATTAATACATAAATGATTCCACGAAGTTCAGCTCTCTAATTCACCTTGCTTCAAAACACATGCATAGAGACTCCCACATAATGCAATCGATAACAAGGATATATCAGTGCCCTCAACAAGGAAAACAACCATCGATCGCTCCTCAAAGAACGTGTATAAGGATCCAAGTTCTCAACACACATTCAATCATCTCAGAAACATGCCCTCAACCACTAGTCAATGTCTCTGTTTCAATAAAAATGAAAAATGATACTACACAAAACCTTGAAATAATTCTCATCTTAAATCTGGTATAAAATAGTCATGAGAGTTTCCAAAAATGCATCCAACAAAAACATAAAAAATTCCTTTATCAATAGCATTCAACGAGCATATTTAAACGAGCAACTTCAACAATACCACCAAGTGAAGGCCATAGGAAAACAACATTCAGGAAAATATATTATGTTTCACACAAAGCTACAGCTCACATCAGTAATACCAAACTCTTTCTTCAAATAAGTACTTGTACAAACTTTTCAATCATAGTGGCATCTTTTTTCAAGACACGAAGATGAGGGGACTTAAACCCAATCTCTCACTTGTTGATTGATGAAAGAATAGATTTCAACGGCTCTTAACCCTAAACAATAGTGACTTCCCAACAAACCAAGTACTCAATACTTCAATTCTCGGATTTCCTCACATCCCTTCATTAATTTCATAAAATAATAGCACAAGAGATATTACTTAACGATAATGGGATTTACTAACAACGAATTCAATAAAAAAACAAACTAAGTTCGCGGTAATGGTAGTTGATTTCTTCAGCACAACAATAGCTCTGCCAATGAAGAATTTCTTCACAACATCCCTGTCCACAAACGTGGCTCAACTTACAACTTTCACAACTCTCCTAGATGACTACTAGGAATCTAAATTTCTATCCACAACGATGGCTCTCAGGATCCATAAGCTTTAATTAATTTATATTTTTTTATATTTTTTTGTTTTTTTCTAAATTGGCATGTTTTTTAAAATAGTTTTTTTCTTTATTTTTCTGTTTTAATTTGTGCATCTATGTATTTTTATATTTTTCTTTAGTTTCAATTTTATTTGAAAATTTTGGAAATTTTAATTTTTTAAATGCTTTTGTCTATTTATTTTTCTTTTCAAATTCGTTAAATGTTTTATTTTTAAGAAAAAACATATTTTTTAATCGAAATTGAGATATCACCTTTTTTATAGTTATTTAAAGGATTCTTTTATGCCATGCATAATTTAGACATGAATGCAATTGTAACTCAACAAATAAAGGGGTGTCACTGTTAACACCAATTTTCAATTTGGGGGTTGATTTTTGAGTTTTGGTTGCACCAACACGGTATAGGGTTTCAAAAAAATCGCAATTTTAGCTCCAAAAAAAATTTGATGCTATTGGTAGCACCACTTTTCGATTCAAATGTTGGTTTAAGGTTTTGATTGCAATGCCACAAGTTGGGGTTTCAAAAAAGTCATAATTTTATCCCCCGGGAAAAATTATGCTAACACTAACACCACTTTTTGATTTGGAGTAGAAATAGCCACTAAATGCAACCTATAAAACGAGAATTCTTGAGAGTTCTCATCAAGTTGTATAATATGTTTACTCTCACTATTTTTATCATTTCCTAAATGTTGTCCATGGTGCATCTTCCTCTGAATGTCTATCAAGATCTGGAGCATGGCTACATTCAACTAGTTTGTTTATTATTTTTCTCTAATGATCCTTTGATTATCAGCTATGCAAATTTGCAAATCTAGTCTTATACTTCTCATAGTGTATACAATGTCTATAGGAGTTTCTTGATTTATATGACCATAGATTATGTTTCTGCATTCTCATCATGTACAATCTTATATGGATCATATTTCCAATGGCTGTAGCCATTCTCATTTATGATTTCAGGGCTAAAAGTTATATCCTTTCAAAATTGGATCATTTGCATGTGTGTTGTTTTTTCCCTTCTTCTCTACATGGTGGCTCAACATAGAAGCGTGGATCCCCATTGATCACACGCTACTTTTCTCTTCTCCTCTCTTCTACAATAGAGAACCCTCAACATAAAAGACTGACAATTCCTCTACTCTTTGCATCTTGTTGTTTTTCTACAAGGAAAAGCTTCTCAAACTACCTCCTTTGCAAGAGATTTTATTTCTCAATGCACTCCAGAAATGTCAGTGGTACCTTTACACATAAACCAAATCTTCTTATTCGCACTTAATGTCCCGAAAGATGGAATTGGCTCCTCATACCAAATCTTCTTCTTCACACTTAATGTCCTGAAAGATGCCATTGGCTCCTCATACAAGATCTTATTCTTCGCACTTAATGACTTGAAAAATGTCCTTAACAACTCCTTATTCTCAGTAATACTGACAACCCAAGGCCCTCATGTTGTAGACATAATAAAAAAAAATCTTCTTGCAAAAGAGCATAAAGCTTCAGCAAACGAGTTCGATCTTTGAACTAGACAATAGAAGCAATGACATAGGCTTACAACCTATATGTCATATCTAACATATATATCAAATCATTCATTCCATCCTAATAAGATTTCATATATAACATCAACCCCTTGCATTTTATGGCATTGAGATCCAACCACAAAGTTACTTAAAAACAATTGATTCTCTACAAAGGATTTATATTATTATTTCATATATTTGAATTAAAGGTATGATACACAAAACTAACAGGAACATCAAATCCTGCTTTAATTTCCACAATAATATATGATCCATGATGGTAACCTCTTCAATCTCACTCTCAAGCATATTTATATGTGAGCACTGAATAGTAGCAGTGGTATTAGATACATATTCTTTAATGCAAATGTACTTTCCTCCCATATATGAAATTATTTCCAATGGGAAAAAACAACTTCTGCATGTATTTTGACTGTAAATTTGTGTACTTGGTCACAACATAAATTCCATAGAGAGATATATTTGGAAAACATAAAATGATTTTATGGAATTATATTGGATTTTATATTTCAAGATAAAACCCTTCATTTTTGCATGTCTTTATAAATCACAATTGACATGTAGAAGCCTTACAAACAGTACCCTTACATATGGTAGACCACATACTAACATTACTTATGGGAGACCACATTGCCTTTTTCTCCTCTCCTTGTATTGGGATTTCCACTCTAGCTCCTCATGGCACCAGTGGAGAGGAAGCTGATCTCCCTTTCCCCCTCCCTTCTCCCAAGGGGTTGCGGTGTTCAAAGTGTTGGAAGATGAAGCAGCAATGCAATCAAATATTTATAGAAATAGTCATGTATCAAGGTTTGTAAAGTGATATGAAGGCTCAATGTAGTTTATTGTTCAGATGTCCCCTTGTCCAAGGATCTTCCTTTTGCAGAAAACATGTGAATTTGTAGGTTCAACAGAACATGGCTGATCAAAAGTAATGGAAACTTGGACTCAAGTTCACGGAATGCTAGAAATCACTTCATCTGTTCATTAACATGGAATATCACAAACTACTAAATCCAAATTACCAAGCATGGATCGCCCCAATGCCTCAGATAAGCACGGCCATTATTAAATGGATTCCTTCAAAATAGTTCCCATTGGTCTATCTAGGATAAACTTAACGATCTATAAAATTTTCAAAGATAGAATGAATCTAGATGAGATATACAATTGATGGTACAATGTGTACAATATACCCTTTTAACTTTTGAAAAATAGAGTACAATATCAATTAGGGCATTTTTGAGTCCTAAATAGTTGTTTGAGAAATATTTCCTATAGATTCTCTTTGCCTAAGATGCCACTATGAGGATTGCATCTATGTTTTTAAATTCACCCATGTCTTATACCTAGCTTCATCCTACACCCACTCAGAGGGTTTTGAACCCACGTCTACACGTTAATATAAGCCTGATCATGTTGTTGCTTTCCAGTAGACCATACACTGGTGGGCACTTAAGATATATGGTTCACTTTTAACAAGTGAAAAACATAATATGGGTATGATGAAAAGGTAAGGTAATAGTTCTTGTTGATAGAATTCGAAGGATCCGTTGGAACTGCTACTTTCCACAATATTGGTAGAATTAACTTTGAAAGATACACATGAATATCTAGATCAAAATTAGATGATTCACTTCACACTTCTAATTGGAAGGTTGTGACAATAAAAGAGCATATTTTCTGTCCTCCCACTAGTATTCATGTAATGAATCCCTACTTGGACATAAGCCTTATGGTATCAAATAGAATTAGGAAGTGGACTTATGTTACCAAGCTATGTCCCTACGTTGGAGTGTTTTGCTGGGATTTTGTAATAGAAAGGAAAGTGAGGAGACAATAAAATGGAAAACTTGTATTTCAGTTCACTTACAACATAGAGTCTAACATCTGAGCCATTGTGATCAATGGATGGAGCACCTCATCATTAACCTAAAAAAAGTCATAACTTCCATAATTAAAAAATCCAATAAATTGCATCTTTGGTCTTATAGGTTGTGCAAAATTATTCAGTTTAGTCTCCATGGAAAGGATATATATCTGAGGTGTATTTCTAGGTTAAAATTTGGGGTGGATTATATCCTTTAAATTGAAATACAATAGCATATAGTAGGTATAATTATTAAACAACATTTAAATTCCTTTATATGGTTGAATTCACAAAATGTGCATAATGAATAGGGCTCGACAATCACTTAATCCACCACTAGGAACCCTGCTAATGTGTTGAACTAGGGATGTAAACTTCTCATGTTCCATTAAACTCACAATTCTCTCAGAAGAATCACTAGTGTCATATTTTTGCTATTGTTTTAAACACAAATTGTTCCAAGAAAAGGAAAACAACCTATAGAAACCTTTCTAACATGTATTTTACCATTTGATCCATGGTTTTACCAGTGTATGGATGCATTATTGTTAATATAAGGGACAAAGTAAAATCACAACTCCCTTAATGAAAAATTTCACACAAATGCACATTTGATTCTATAATATTAATGTCAACAAAGGACTTACGTTGTTTAGGTTGTGAGAAATGATTTAGTAGTTACCATACAAAGTATATGCACTTTATATGTACCTATCGGTATTATATTGGGGAAGAATTTTCCCTAAAACTGAAATGAAAGAATATATAGCCTCAATCCATGAGATGTTGCCTCTTATTTCCCATTATGGAATTCAAATACTTACATTAAGGCAGTCTATCATCAACTTTAGGTTGCTCTCAAATATGATGTTTTTGAACCCTAATTTTAAGCTTTATTTGATTACACATATCAATATGACCTATTTCACACAGTCATTTTATTTATATCCTAGGAATCACTTTGTCTGTGGTAAGAGTTTTTACTCTTCTTTTTTACTCCAACTTTTGTAAAGATAAAATGTTCTAGGGACGGTAATGGTTTTTAGGTGCAAATGGGTTGTACCTAACTGTCCATGAACTTTGATCTAGAGGCTGAAAATACCAAATGAAATCATAGTTCAATCCATGTTATGTTTCCCCCACATATAAATGAGTCAACCCTAGCTCGTATTAAGAACTCCTTAGGAAAATGTATTCACAAAACCATGGCCAAGGAAGGTATTTTTCCAGTGCAAGAATTTGTATTCAAGCAAATTTGGAGAGAATCTTACTAGAATAAATATAAATCCAAATTAAGGATTGGATTCATGTTCCAAAGTTGGATTACGCTCAAATCCCATCTAGATGCAATTTCTTCAATGGAGATGGTTGTTTCTCCCAACATTGCCCCAAAAAGAAATTAGCAAAACCTAAAATGCAACTAGTTCATGAAGAATATGAAGAATATTTCAATATGGTGTGAAGCATTAAAAAGAAACATATTTAGAACTAAAAGGAAACAAAAAGTACCCCTCAAAAGGAAAAAACAAATACAAGGATTTTAACAAGGAGAAGTGGGGAAATTAAATATCTCCTCATTTAGAAGACCCAATAGCTCCAAAGTTTGTAGTGCGAGTCAAAAAATAAATTCCAAGCAAAGTACCTTCTTTGGGACAATCATTTCCCTCCCATTTATGGCAATTCCCCTATAGTCAAAGAAAGAAGTCCCCCCTCCATGAAAGAAAATAACATTAAGCTTATGAAACTGGGTATAAGCACAAGAAAAAAGAAATATAATAGGAAGCAACAAGGATAAATCCTTGTGTAAGAAAGCACCAACAAGCAAGGCTTTAGACATGGGTAAAAGAAAATGAAACCTTCAAATAATAAAGGTTCTATTTTGGAACGTACGAGAGTTGGCATACTAAAAAAGAATAAAGAATTTAACAGTACTAATAAAGAACAAGAATCATGAGATCCTTCATGAAACTAAATTAAATCTGTTAAGTTTTGAAAAAAATGAAAAACTCCATTTGGAAGAGTGCAATGTAACATTCTTGTCCTTTTTTTTTTCTGACCAACAGAAGGGGACATTACACTAGATTTGGGCTTCTAAAATTTCTCCCATAACCATAATTATGAATTTAAAACAAGAAAAACATGTGTGCAAATACATAATAAAAATACACAACGAAAATAACCCAATCCATAGATACACACAACATGTAATTTACAAGCATAATTATCCCATGAATATAAAAAAATCATTGCACATCAGATACAAAAGAATACTTTAAGAAAGAATATCCAATAAACCGGTTGTGTAAGAGTGATTTTCCACCCAATCATAGGCACTCTATCCAGCATATACTCTTTCTACTGAGAATCCACCCACAATATAGGTTATGAGGCTACCAAAGCAAAGGAAATACCTACAGGCTTCTCTTACTCATCCCACAACCTGTTCTACTCTCTATGTTTTTCCAAAACTCGTACAAACATCTATAGATGTTAAGCCCTTAATAATGAAACATTACCCTATATAGTCTAGCGCATTACCCCCTATATTGTGGTGCATTACATATTATTTATGTCATCTTGGATATATTAGTGGGTCTATTAGTTGTTATTGTACACCTTTGTCTCCTATATAGGAAGGATATGTTCTCATTTTAGTCATCATTGGATATTGTCATACCTTGGGTAGACAAGTACATTATGTAAGGAGGCTCCTCCCTCAAAGAAGATTGTTATTTATCTCTGTTATTCATCATTAAAGCGTGGATCACTCTCTTTTGGTCTATTTATGCTATTTTTATGTTATTTCTGGGACTTGGTTGCATAACATTTGGTATCGGATCTCTTTCCTCGGGACTGGATTCTGTAAAACAAATCATCTTGTGATTTTCGCTACAACGTTTTTTTTACAAGGATTCAGAGATTGAGGTTAAAAATCCACTTCTTAAACAGGACGAACTATCTCCAGTATGAAATTCAGATCCCGATCCATTACATTTTTGGAGATAATTGCAGAGGAATCTAGGGTTTTTTACTAGTACAAACCCTAGTCTAAAACAACTGTTATAGGGACAAAGGTCATATCTGAGGCATACGAGATCCAAATTGAGTGATACTAGTTTCATACAAAGAATACGTATTAGGGTATATTTGGTAGAAGTTCACTCTTCTTGATAGGCCAAAAATAAGAAGCTTTGGGATATTTTCAATAACTCTTTGTTGGCACATCCAAATTAGGTCAGACCTGTAGAATTTGAAAGAGGACACATCAAGGCACCATAGGCCAAATTTTTAGACCTAGAGCAATCGAAATTAAAATTTTATCTCAGTTACAAGTTGGCCCTAAAACAATCTTCTAATTAGTTTGAAAAAGTTACGTCATTTTGCATTTGAATAGCTTTGCCATAGAAGGATCTATTTGTGGTAAACCATACGATGTGATATATATTGATTGTTCAAAATGCCACCAAAAGGAAGTGGAAAGAATCACACTCAACTAAAACCCCCAGAGGATTCATCCCCAACATATGATGAAACAGAAGACATATCTTTTAGAGTGTCCAAGTTGGAAGATATGATTAAAGGAAATTTGAAAATTGTTGACTTCGTTAAATTGGAAAAGAAGATGGCTAGTAAAGAGGATCTCAAAGGGATGTCTAGCAAATAAGATATTCAAGAATTGAAGGAATTGATGAAGGATATAAAATATAGTTGTATTCCTCATGTATTTACTCAAGAAGAGGATAATGAGGAAAAAGAGAACTTATTCCAGTCACGCCTAGAGAAAATTAAAAAACAATTCACTACAACGTCATGGGTTCAATTCAAGTCCAAGGAACTACTTTATCCCCAATATTGACATGAGAAACTTTAATGGAAAGGATCCAATCACGTGGATTTTTCACATGGAGCAATTCTTTGATCTACATCAGGTGCCCACTTTGAAAAAGGTAACTATTCCATCCTTATATTTAGAACCTAATCAATTTGTATGGTATGAAAGGATTTGTGACCATAAAAAGGACTCTATTATCTCTTGGTCTATATTCATAGAAGAATTGATTGCACATTATGGGTATATAAATAACAACACCCATCTTTAGCCAGTTGGTAAATCTCAAGCAAAAAGGTCTATTTACCGAGCACATCAAGCAATTTCAGCAGCTAACTCTCAGAGTTAAGAATATTTCAGAAGATAATTTGTTAGATATATTTATTGGAACCTTGAAAGATAACATTCAGAATGAGGTGCGTCTCTTTAAACCATAATCCATAGAGAAGGATTTCATGATGGAAAGGAAGGTTGAAAGTAAAAATATGGCAGTGACTACTAGAAAGACCTTCTCTAACACATACAGAGAAAATAATGTTCCTTCTTCTAAACCACCACAAAGTTTGACACCCCAACATCTAGATGAAAGAAGAGCAAAAGGATTATGCTTTAATTGTGACAACAAGTATAGTAAGGGACATAAGTGTGGTGAGAAGAAATTATTTTACATAGATTGTAAAGAGGAAGAACCAAAAGAAGAGGAAGCATCTCAAGAAGAGGTGACTTCAAAAGAAATAGAAGAGGATACTTCAGAAGAAATTGATCCCACCATATATTGTCATGCATTGGCTGGAATTAGAACATATCAAACTCTCAAGATCAAGGGGATACATAAAAAAGAAGAAGGTAACAATGTTAATTGATTCTGGTAGTACTCATAATTTCATTCACTATAAATTAGCCAAATTTCTTAATTGCTTTGTTTATCTAGCACTAGGGTTTCAAGTTATGATTGTGGATGGAGGAACTATAAATTGCTTAGGGAAATTCCATAATAGCAATCTTGTTATCGGGGAATATGTATTGAATAGTCCAATGATATCTATCCCAATGGGTGGGGCTGATGTTTTATTAGGTGTCCAATGGTTACAATCATTGGAAACAATGGCTTTAAATTTTCAAAAACTTTTCATGAAATTTTCATGGGAAGGAAAAGAATATGGGTTAAATCGTATGACAGGAAAACCATTAAAGGTGATAATCTCTAATGGTATGACAAAGTTGTTGAAAAAAGGACATCAAGGTGTAGGTGGACAATTATGCTCATTATATTTTCAAACCTCGAAGTTCCCTATCTCCCCAGATCTCCAACGGGTCATTAATAAGAATTCCAAGGTATTTGAAGATATTCCCAAAGGTCTTTCACCTATTCAAAACTTTGATCTTGATATCCACTTAATTCTAGGCAATGTTACTCCTAACATAAGGCCTTACTACTATCCCTATAGCCAGAAGAGTGAAATTGAGCATATGGTTGCTTATATGTTAGAGGTTGGAATTATTAGGCCTATCCAAACTTCTTACTCTGCACCAGTTTTAATGGTACCCAAGCCATATGGATCTTGGCATATGTGTCTTGATTATAGGCAACTCAACAAGATCACCATTAAAGATAAGTTTCGCGTTCATGTCATTGATGAATTGTTAGATGAATTACATGGAGCAGTTTTCTTCACAAAGTTGGATCTTCATTTTGGGTGTCACCAGATTTGAATGAAGGATGAAGACATCCCCAAAACAACATTTAGAACTCATGAAGGTCACTGTGAATTTTTGGTCATGCATTTTGTCTCACAAATGTGCCTTCCACATTTCAAGGTTTGATGAATTCTATTTTAAAGCCTTTCCTTAGAAAATTTTTGTTGGTATTCTTTGAAGATATACTAATCTCTAGCAAATCTTGGGAAGAACATTTTCAACATGTTAATAGGGGACTACAACTACTAAAGGAGAAATAACTGTATGCAAAATCGTCAAAAATGTTTCTTTCAGATAAAGGAGGTAGAGTATTTGGGTCACATTATATATCATGAAGGTTTCAAGGTAGACCCTAACAAAATTAAAGCCATTATGGACTAGACAATTCCAAAAACACTAAATAATCTTCGAGTATTCTTAGGTCTGAAAGGGTATTACCGCAAGTTTGTTTAGAACTATGGAAGAATAGAAGCTCCTCTAACAACATTACTAAAGAAAGATGCATTTTCTTGGACTCCAAAGGAAAATCAAGCTTTTGAAAAACTCAAAGAGGAAATGTGTAAAGCTCTTGTTTTGGCGACACCATACTTCACAAAAACCTTTATGTGGAATGTGATGCTTCAAAAAATGGAATTGGAGTTGTACTAACGGAAGAAGGACACCCTCTTTCCTTCACAAGTCATCCAATCAAGGGAAAGAACTTAAAAAGACAATTTATGAGAAGGAAATGTTGGTAATACTACATGTCTTGAAGCAATGGTGACCCTACATTATGGAGAGACATTTGAAGGTTAAAATTGATCATGATAGCCTTAAAAACTTATTGCAACAAATGCTATATTCAAAAGAGCAGCAAAAATAGGTAATGAAGATGTTGGGATATGACTTTGAAATCATCTACAAAAAGGGGATGCAAAATGTTGTTGTGAATGCACTCTCCAGGAAATATTAGGATGTTGAAGCATTACTCTATGCTATCTCGATCATCTAACAATATTGGATAGTAGAAGCAAGGGATGAATGGAAAAATGACAAAGAAATATGGACATTCATTCAAAAGCTCCAGCAGGACCCTAGTACCTCTAATAAATTTACATGGAAAGATGACGTGTTATGGTACAAGGATCGCCTATATCTTGGTAAGATTTCCTAGCTCAAGCAAAAGGTACTTTTTAAATTACACTCCTCACCAATAGGTGGGCACTTAGGTTTCTTAAAAACCTACCACAGGGTGAAGAAAGAATTTTTTTGGGATGGTCTTAAAATTGATGTTCAAAACTTTGTAACAAAATTTTTGGTTTTCCAACGAAATAAAGTGGAAACAATTAATATCCCAAGTTTCCTACAACCACTTTCCATTCGAATCCAAAGGTGGATAGAGGTATAGATGTATTTTATCACAGTTTTACCAAATTCAGAAGGAAAGAGTGTCGTCTTGGTGGTTGTTGATAGATTTACTAAATATGCACACTTCTGTGCATTATCTCACCCCTTCAAAGCAAACACGGTCACCAATTCTTTTATGGAGACGGTCCAAAAACTAGATGGTACTCCAAATATTATACTACATGACAAGATCCCATTTTCACTGGAAAATTTTGGACCAAATTATTTTCTTGTTTGGGTACTCAACTAGCTCATAGCTCATCTTATCATCCTTATTTTGATGGACAAATAGAGATCGTAAACAAATGTTTGGAAGGGTATTTTCAATTTGTTGCAGCTGATAAACAAACACAATGGGTCTAGTGGTTCAAATTTGGAAAAATGGTGGTCAACACTTCCTTCCATACATCATAAAAAATGACCCCATTTATGGCACTTTATAGCTATCATCCACCATCCATCACATCTTTAGTAAGAAACTCCTCTAAGGTTCAAGGAGTGGAAGACCACATGAAGAATCAACAACAACTTCTTCAACTCTTAAAGGAGAACCGGAATCTAACACAAAATCGAATGAAACAACAAGCTGATCAACACCACAGTGAACAAAGATGTAATGTGGGGGATTGGGTGTTTTTAAGACTAAAATCATACAAATAAATGTCCTTGAAGAACACCAAGAAGGATAATAAATTATCACCTAAATACTACGGTCCCTACAAGGTGCTACAAAAGATAGGTAGTATGGCCTACAAATTGGAACTACTTGCATCTTCACGAGTCCATCCAGTTTTCCATGTTTCTTGTTTGAAGAAGGTAATCGGTGACAAGCTACCAATTCAAACAATGTTACCAGAACTTGTAGAGGAAGGAAAAATAATCTTGGATACTGAAGAAATCACTGAAATACGAACTAGACAGCTTCGAAATATTTCAATTCCAGATTATCTCATTAAATGGAAGAACTTACCAGCGGAAGATTCAACATGGGAAGATGAGTCCTTTATACAGCAACATCCAGAACTACTTTAGCATTGAGGAAAACATTTTTTAGGGGAGCGGTATGTTAAGCCCTTAATGATGGCACATTAACTGCATTACCCCCTATATTGTGGTGCATTACATATTATTTATGTCGGATTTTGTCTATTAGTGGGTCTATTAGTTTTTAGTGTACACCTTTGTCCGTTATATATAGGAAGGATATATTCCAATTTTAGTCATAATTGGATATTTTGTTGGAGGGACTAGTTGGATTTTGTCTATTAGTGGGTCTATTAGTTTTTAGTGTACACCTTTGTCCATTAGATATAGGAAGGATATATTCCAATTTTAGTCATAATTGGATATTTTGTTGGAGGGACTAGTCAGTGAGCCGACTAGTCAAATAGCCAAGTAATTAGAGATTAGGTCGGCCGCGTAAGGTCCTATCGGTTGACTGAACCGATAGGTAGTTATATGTAACTGTTTGTAAATAATATATATTAGGCTGTTGATCCAGATGAGAAATCGGTTCAGTTTTGTGTATGTATGGACCCTCATGATAGAATATAATATGATATTTTTTATTTATGTTCTTGTCTCTTGTATCTATTATGTCTGTATGATTCAATGTGTATTGTCGGTAACCCTCTGTGATATGTGAGATTACAACATTGGTTCCGTTGCCAATAGTACATATCTGAGATGACTATAAGCAGATGATATCATAACAAGAGATTAAGAACTGGTGGGAGCGTAAGATAGAAAATTATTTACAGAATTACGTGAGGAGAAACAGATTAACCACTACTCAGGCGAAGGAGAAATTCTTCACTAAAAATCATGAGAAAATTGTAGAATCAGTACCCCGGCTTTTGAAAAAACTTCTGGATGAAAAGATGGAAGCAACTAAGGACCAAGAGCTTCTAGAGAAACTGATTTGAGGGGGACGAAAAAACCTGCCGAAGTGGTTTGAAAATATCACAAATGAATTCTGCGAGGAGCAAGCCATAGAAGAAAGAAATTTGGTAGAAACAATTCAGAAAAGATTTTATACAGACCTTACCGAATAGTCCATGTGCTCCCTACCGACCCTACTGTTCAAATTCCTGATAGAAAAAGGAGTGGGTTATATTGTAGAACCTCGTCCGTCACTGCACGAACCGCCACCAAATTCTAATTGGGCGAAGAAACAAAAAAAGTGGGAGAAATTCATTGTTGAAAGGGAGTGGGATTACTTCCTAAGCAAGTAAACAGAACTATCCGAGCTTTCTAAAGCGTCGAGTAGGCTATGGGGGGGTAGCTGATCATATGTCGGGGTAAAGTGAAGAGGATTCTAGTCGACTAAAAGGAGATACCATCACCAGCATTGAAAAGCCAACCTAGAAAGGAAATAGAACGAATAGTGACACACAAAGGTACGGAGGATTTACAGAAAGTAGAGAGAGAGAAGAGGGAAAAGAAGGGAAGAAAGAATTGAACGGGATATAGCACTGCAAAGAGGAATGAATAGTAGGGTGACATACCAGGAAATAAATCCGCCAGAGTCGGGTCATGACCGACAGCAAGAAGGCGTGGATGAAGAAGAATCACCCATGGAAGAATACTTGTGGATAGAGCAACGTGAAGCTCTCCAATTAGAAATCCCCTAGGAGGTAAGACCTCTATCTCCAACGAATCTAAGTACTAGGATACAAGCCATTGTCGAAGAATACCTAAGACTAAGAGCTGGTGAGTTTGGTATATGGAGTCGACTAGACGACGAGGTAAATGATGATAATCATCTAGTGATCCGTCGACCAGAGAAAGGAAACTGGGTAACAATTCAAGCATACCCTTCCAACCAAAGTATCCACTTACTTTACCCAACACATGAAGGAGCACCCCCCCTACCAAGCATAGCTTTGGAAAATACAAAACAGTTGGACCTGCAGACAAATCAGTGCAGTTGGACATCGACAGGAGAATTCGACCTGAACCGACTGCTTGTTGGATAAGAAACAACATACAAAACGACCGACAGGAATGAAAGTTCCATCGACAACAGCTCTACACAATGAGACAAGCAAAAAATCCCACTACCCCCACCACTGCCACCTCGTAAAGGAGATAGCAACAGTGATTCCGACATGGGTCACGGATCAGCACATATCCCTCTATACAAGGGTGATGAATATCCTAGATGACATTGGTTCATCTATGAGTCACATGGGACAAAAATCAGGTTACAGCTGAAGATCGACAGATGGAACAGTTCATCGATGCCTTGAGGAAAAGAGCACTAACATGGTACATGAACTGTATCGAGAGAACTCCCCAAGCATCTAAAGTAGAAATTAAAGCGCAATTCTTGTCTTTATTTAAAACTCCAGACGCAAAACATTTGGTAGCCAAAAAATTGAAAACAACATCTCAAGAGCCAGCAGAGTCTGTTCGAGAATATGACAAATGATGGAAAGACCCCCTCAGCCAACTGGATTATGCAATTGATGAACAACTATTAATTCAGTGGTTTCTTGTAGGTCTATCACAGAAAATTTGGCAACACATAATCTTGGAGACATTTAAAACATACTAAGATGCGCTTACCAAAGCTCTGCAAGTGGAGATGGACAAAGATTTCCCAGCATATCCCACGGATACTAGACTGGAAGAACAACTAGAAATCATGCACAAATCATTGAAAATAGCTGAACCTCAAGAATCAAGATGTTTGGTGCACAAAATTCTCAATGGCCAGACACACTAAAGATAAATGTCCACAAGACATAAGTCGACAGGACGTTCAATTTTTTCAGACAAAGTGCTTCTCCGACATCTGCCAAGAACATGGAGAACACACAATGAAAGATTGCCCGTATAACATGAAAAATGACAAAGCATCTTGGTGTGCAATCTGTGAAGTAAAAAGTCATGCAACGACCGACTGCCACTTAAACTTAAAGAACAAACAAAACTACCAAGCAGTCTACCAAAAAAACATAGTTGTGCAGAACAACGATAAAAACCAGCGAAGCAATGATCAAAATGAACTGAATAATCAAATATATGAATCCTGTCGATATGAGCGTCGGTTTGACAACCGTCATGGAGGATATGGAGGTCGAGGTCGATTCTCTGGGAATCGCGACAATCGACCATGTCAGCCCATCCAGTGTTTTACATGCAATAAAGAAGGTCATCGATATGCAGACTGCCCATACAAGGACAGAACTGATTTAAAATTTTGTACTAGCTATGGAGTTGATGATCACTCATTAGAGGATTGTCCTACTATGCTTGATAAAATCAATAAAAAGAAAAATGTTAATATCTTGTCGTGCGTTGAAAAACATGATGTAATCAATATGAAGAACCTGCATATAGTAACCCGACAAGGGACAAAAATTGGGAGTGATAATCCATGCATAAGCAAAATAAAAGAAAAGAATGATTATCCTAACCCAGCTACACAAAAACAATTGTATAATGATGCAACGAATAAATTTAAAGAATTCGCTAGACAAGAAGAAGCTGATGATAGTGGACAAAGAACAGTTAAAGAATCAATATGTTTAATACAATATGATAAAGAGGTATCTCAATTCATTGAATTATTGTATAATATGAAGCATAACAATAATATAGAAAAACAAACAAAAAACATATGCAGTCTAAACCAAAATGACAAAAGTGATGCCGACCCACTTGTCAACCTAGAAATTGAAGGATATCATGTTCGACAAGTTGTACTCGACTTCGGCTCACAAGTAAATATTATGACTCGCAACACTTGGGAACAATTGGGTAGACCTCGACTATATGAGTCGGGAATATACCTCAAATTAGCCGACCAAGTTTTGATCGAACCTATCGTAGTTTGGAGAAATGTCGATACAACAATAAAAGGAATATCGACCAAAGTCGACTTTGAAATTATTGACCCTAAGGAAGGATCCAGTTCCTTCCCATCCTTAGTAGGTCGACCATGGGGAAGGAAAATTAAAGCATCAATATATTTATATAAAGAAAGGATAAAACTAAAAGGGAATGGATAGAAAGTCATAGTACCTATCCACCCATCCCAAGGAGAACCATGGATAGAACATATTGATGAAGAAGTCAACCTCCGATAATTATATCAAATACAAAATAATGAATACTACACAGAACCCAATATTTATGGTAAGCTTCACTTAGGCAATCAAGACTCAGTAGGATACAACTCGGATGCAGAATTATATGATTGGGAAGTCGAAAACTATGAGACACAAGCAAGAGGTTACTGGACCATTCAAACAGTGCAGAAGAAACCAATCCAACAATGTTTCTTAGTTTCCATCATCCCAAAAATATTCGAAAAGAAAAGCAGGGAATACCCTACCTTAAAACCAACAAATATAAGTATCAAACCAATCCCAATGTACAAAGAAAGAGAATCACTAGTTATGCACATAGAACAAGTATCTAAAAACATTGGTGAAAATGGTTGATTACAGAGCTTAGTAGAAACCTTCACAGGACAAGCTTCTAGATGGTGGGATACCCATCAATCAAGATTGCAAACATGGAAAACAACTTCGACTTACTTTGTAGAAAGATTCGGAGGAAAAAGGCTAACCAAAAAAGCCTAAATACCTATGTTCATCCAGGGGCAGGACCCAAAAGAACACATAAGAACATGCGGAAAAGAGTGGAAAAGACTTGGATATAAAGACGAACGTACATGGCCGCACCTATTTCCATCGACGCTATCCGACTTACCAAACAAATGGTACAAAATGGAAGAAGCACGGGGCGAAACATTTCAATGGCATGAACTTAGAGAAAACTTCATCAAAAACTTCAGCTTTATACCACAAAATGAAAAGTTAGTCGAAACTGCAAAACAAATCAAAGCATTTATAGAACCAACCGGGAACAACACCCTAACACAAAATTATGATCGACCAACAATAAAATGTAATAACATACAAACCAATATAATACCATAGTCGACAAGACTACAAATGGAAAACAAAAATTTGGAAGGGAAAAGCTTTCGATGGAAATCATACCATTCAGAAACAACAAAACCAATTCGCATAGTACTTAAAGTCGAGACAGCCGACAAAGAAGATACCGACCGAATGAATGTAGCAAAATTTCCTACTACATTTTCACAATTCAAAGAAGGGAGTCGACCGATCAATGAAGCCAAAGCACCAGAATGGTTAGATGCCAAAGTGAAAACTAAAGAATTTGACATATCAAACAATGATCGACCAAAAATGGAAAAAATTGGCGATTACTGGAGTGAAGAAGAAACAACCGAAATAGTAAACTTACTAAAAGAATTCCAGGATGTATTCGCTAGATCCTACAAAGATCTCAAAGGTCTAGTCCATGAAATGGGCGAAATGAAGATCGACATTAAACCTGATGCCCAACCTGTAAAGAAGAGGCCATTTAAATTAGCTCATAAATACAAAGAGATAGTTAAGAAGGAGATTCATAATATGCTTGCAACAGGAATTATCTACCTTATTGACCAATGGAAATGGGCAAGTCCAATAGTTGTACAGCCAAAGAAACACGACTTGACAAAGCTACATATCTACATCAACTTCAGAGAATTAAATAAAGTCACCTTAACAGACCTATTCCCAACACCCTATGCAGATGAAATCCTAAATGAAGTCGCAGGACATGAATGCTACTCATTTACAGAGGGATTCTCAGGTTACAACCAAGTACCTATAGCTAAAGAAGATCAAGAAAAAACAACATTCGTATGTGAATTTGGCTCATTTTCCTAGAGAGTTATGCCTTTTGGTCTCAAAAATGCACCTGTAGTATTTTCGAGAATTGTTCTCAAAACATTTCAAGAATATATCTACAAAACAATGGCAGTATACTTCTATGATTGGACGATATACTCTATGCTGAAAGATCACTACAAATGGCGAAGGCTCATGTTGGAATAATTCTGACAAATCCAGCTATCTCTGAGCATAAGGAAATGCATATTCCTAACTCCTATAGGGATACTATAAGGACACATTGTATTCAAAGAAGGAATCAAGGTCGACTTTGCAAAAATAAACATTATCCTCAACTTAAAACCACCAGTGAACCCAAAACAAATCAGGGTACTACTTGGTCATACAGGATATTACAGGAAATTTATGAGATACTACTCAGATATGACCTATCCATTGGAAGAACTATTAAGAGAATATCAGGATTTCAACTGGACAAATGAATGTAACATATCATTTGAAACACTAAAAAGGAATCTAGTCAAGGCACCCATCCTAAGGTTCCTAAATTGGTTGATCAAATTTCACGTACATATCGACGCATCAAGCCTAGCAATAGGAGCGATCTTAGCACAACCAGGGGATGACGGAATGGATTACCCCATAGTTTACATCAACATAAAACTAAATAAGGCAGAAAGAAACTATTCAACAACACAGAGAGAAGCATTAGGAATGGTTTTTGCACTACAGAAGTATCGACATTACCTACTAGCCAACCCTTTCATCTTTTATACCAACCACCAAGCATTAAAATACCTTGTAAACAAACCCTTACACCATGGGAGAATTTGTCGATGGCTACTACTATTCCAAGAATTCGAATTTGAAGTCATTGTTAGACTAGGAAAATTAAATGTCGGACCTGACCAATTTTTGCGAATCGACACAAGAGAGGAGCCGAAAGGAGTCGTAGACGACCTACCAGATGCACACTTATTTCAAATAGAAGCAGTCCCAACAGAATTAGAGGAAATAGCTCAATTCTTAGAAAGTGGTCAAGCACCAGAGGGCATGAGTATGAAAAAGAAACAAATATTAGCTATGAAAGCTGCACCATATAGCCTCATAAATGGATTTTTATATAAAATGGGCCTGGATGACATCCTCAGACGATGCGTATTAGAACACAAAAGAGATAATATCATGTACGAAGCACACTGTGGACCGGCGGGAGGACATTTTCAAGCAGATACAACTGCCAAGAAAATATAATAGCCAGGGCTATGGTGGCTGACACTATACTAGAGATAGTTTTAGGGGCGAATTATATCCCAAAGGTGAAATTAGGAGGTTTCAAATTGTTTAATGGGAGAATTTTGTATATTAAATTGAATTTGAAAAATAAAATTAATCGCCCCATATTTATTAACAAAATCACATTTCTCATCTGTTTCGCCCTTTAGTAGTTCTGCATAGAAATGGCATTCGCCCTTGATTTTTGCTTAGGAATCTCTAATTCACCCCCCGATTTCCATGAAATTTGGGGAAAATGTGGTATTCTCCCCCCAATTTCCATGAGATTTATGTATGCTGTGGCATTCGCCCTCAATTTACATGAGATTGGCGCATAAACTGTCATTCATCCCCGATTTCGACAAGATTTATGCATCGTGGCATCTTCCTACATATCTAGTAGTTGGCCCTTATATAATCCCTACGATGCATCCATATGGAACTGTCATGAACTTAGAACGATTTATTATTTCAACAAAAGCATTGATTATTTTGATGTTTGCAGATACTTAAAGGATGAGACTCGAGGTTCAAGATTAGGGAATTTACACACTGGATCAGCATTGGCATTTTATCCCTATCTCAGCGCTCCCTAGAGACAACACCTATAGTGGGTACACCATACAGAGGTATGTTATTTTATTTCTGATTTGAAAACATTTTATTCACCCAAACCATAAGAGGGTTTATGGTGGTTTCTCTTTGAGCAAGTTTTATAGTTGTCGGAAGGAAAAAAAATTCTCTGGTAGTGTTGTGTGCAAGTATAATGGAAGATCATACTCCTCCTCATCCTTCTCCTCTAGCTCAAATAATTTTGAAAAAAGTTCCTTTTTGTCTTATTGTATGCAGGTTTCCATAAGGAACATCCAGAGCCAGATCAAATAGTGTGGACATCATACAAATCCTTGGAAAAAAATAAGAAAATAGGTATTTCTTTTTTCTACATTTTACGTTCTCTTGCATGTAATTTATAAGAGAAATCCCCCTTGCCCCCAAAATTTCATTGTTGTGAATTAACCACAAATGGAAAAATGCACCATGATATTAAAGGATCAACAAAACAAATTCTAGCGTTTAGAGTGCATGAACTTGTAAGCATATTCATGGAGAGAGGCTTGTGGTCTCTTATAGTTGCATGGTAAGCAGTTTCAGAGAGTGATCAAGAAGGCCTTGGAGGTTATTGGTATATATTATGCCTCTTTACACTTTTGTACCCTCCTCATAATTACATGGTTGAAACTATCCATCGTGCATTAGAATTTTAAGTAGAAATAATTGTAAGGCTGGTTAGAGAAGATGAACTTACCATTTCCAAGGAGATAGGAATGTGGGCCTAGACACATGTACACTTCCACTACATTGTTTGAGAGTCACAACAATGACATTGGTATGCCAGACATGGTGGATTGAGAGTTGATAGATCATGCCAATGGCTTTGCTGGCATGTTTGTAGATGACAAATATGTATTCATACAACATGCTTAAAAGATGAAGCATATAGGGATTTTTTCTTTTGTCGGTGAGGGAGATTTATAATATGCCTAAGGAAATTGTAGTGGAAATAAGGATTTTCCTTGATAACAGTTCATGGCAATGGATACTCGCCAATACCAAGCCAATTCTTAATCAAGGAAAACAACACTAGTTCTACACTCAAAATTCCAAGATTTGTTATAATCATTGAAACACAATAGCCATGAGACATTATAACTCATGTCAAAAATGAAAAAAAAAACCTTGAAATCCGATCCTACTGATGGCTCTCATGTTGGCTTTTCTCAACGGTTGTGGTGTATTGAAATAACCTGGGGGATGTCTTCTTGAGAGGTTGTGGTACCTGATTTTATGAAATGTGTTTGAAGAGATGTGCACAAACACTCTGAAAGCAAATTCCGTTGAAAATTATTCAGTGATTATTTCCCTTCAATCTAGTTAAGTGCACATTTATAACCTTTTTGGTATATTTCTTTCATTGATGACTCTAATAATGTTGGTCATTTCACAGTTCAACCCTGTAAGAGATGAGACGAGTCACAAGAGATGTTATTTAAGAATCCCTTGATCTTGACACAGTCAAACAGATCTGGCATGTTCATGATAGACATAATCTCTTTCACCTTATATTTCATCTAAGAATCAAGTTCAAGATATGAAGTAGCAAGTTGTTGTCAATAGTACAAAAGTTGTCTACTTTGTTCTATCATAGTGGAGAGAGCATGCATATAGCAGATAGATGAAGACCAATAAGTGACCATATTGTCAAATACATAGTGCAAGATGTCAGTTTCTATAACAAATGGTCTTACATTAAATTTGTAATTAATTTCATGATTGAATTGAAAATAAATCTATACTTTATTAGCATATTCAAGTGACCAAAAGAAGTTGATGAGACTTAAAGACAAATGAACATGTAAGGTACAATCAATCAGGGAGTTATCACTGTCTCAGTCAAGAGAAATATATTTGAGCTGCATATATTTATAAAAAAATACAAGAAAAGAGAAGGGAATAGATAGGTTAGCTAAACTAATATTAGTACAGTGTAAGAAATAGAAAATGATGTCTACTTTTGACATGCTCTTTCTAAAGCCTAGAAATGCACACGGAACTCTAGGTCAAATACAAATGCTCTGATTTCCAGCAGTCAACTATGGTCAATTTGGATGCTCTAAATCTCTTGCTCTCTCAGCCAAATTTCTGAAGTCAGCCTTATCTCTATTCGTGTTGGCATCATTGGCTTGTAAAGAAGTCTGATGAGTTTTTATATCGGATCCCTAACATGGTAGGCTAAGCTGACTTTGGGTGATGTTGCAATCCCTAACATTGGAAGTTATCACACTCATAACTTTGTCATAAAACATTAAGGGTCATAATCCCTTATTTCATGGAGATGTACATTTATAATTTGAATCTTTGTAAAAATTATAAATGCCATTACTATGAGGTCAGGTTCAGTTGTGGCCCTAATGGTTAACATTTTAATACCAGGCAGCCCCAATTTCCTTGTAAAATAAGCAAAGTAATTAAAAAAAAAAGTAATACATTATGAAATACACCAAGCCAGCCCAGTTAAATGAGTCATTGAAGGGTATAAATAAAAAGGAAATTGCCTTATTTCTGTGAGTGTGTGGTGTGATTTGGCTCTGAATTCGGGGAATAAGACAAATCTCTAAGGCAGCGAACCTGTGATAAGGCAAGGCAACTTTTTGAGATGATCTTCTGAGCTTTTCACTGAGGAAAATTAAAAACAGTCTGAGACAAATTCAGAGCTAACTGAGTTTGATTAATGACTGGGTTTGAGGAGTGTTTATGGATGTATTTGACTGATCCTTTAGTGGAATTTGACTGTGCATAAGGGTTGATTGTTCAACAGTGTGTTGACTGAATTGGACTAACCCCAAAGTGCATATTTGTCAAAGTTTGTAAAGAGTATTGATTGTGTGTCTTAGATTGAGTTTTGAACATATGTTAATTAACTTTATGAGATGAGATTGAGTTGGTTTGAGTAAGTCTACATAGCAGATTTGATTGAGCATCTATGCGCAGAATTTTTCTAATATTATAGCATATTGTTTGAATGAGTTTGGAAGGTTGAAGAGAGCTGATTTGACTATGTTCTTTTGATCTCTCCTTGGATAAGTCAAAGTCATATTTCAGTGAGTTTTAAAGAAAATTCTCTGAGTTTATTTGAGGGCTGATCTTGTAGCAACATATGATAGAGTTTGAGGGCAGTCATTGACTGTGCCTAGGGAAGATGTGATTGGGTTCCTTGAGCAGATATTTTGAATGATTAGGCATGAGTTCATAAGTAGTGAGAAGATTGAAGAGCAGGGAACATGAGTAGTTGGGTGGACAGTTGATTGAGTAATCGATTTGATTGAGTTGCAGCACAGTAGAAGCATGCCACCTTGACAAGAGTGGTTTCCTATTGCAAGCTGGTCCTTGCACTTGACGATTGGAATCCTCACCTCTTATCAGTTGGTACTGAGAAAACCAGGTTGGGTATTGGATTGAGATTTGGTGCCCTTTGTTTCAATTGGTGTTGATTGATAGCTAAGATTGTTGTCTTCCATGTATTCCAAAATACTATACACATAAAATTTTCCATACAAATCTGTTGTTATTCTTGTGATGTGATTTGGCTATGGATTTTGTAGGTTGATGACATGTTAATGATGTGTTATCATAAGGATCCACTTAGTTAATGATGAACTCTGCTTAGTTGTTGATGAAAAGAATTGAAAAAGTGTTAAATTGTCAACACACTGATTCACACCCCCCCTCTTAGTGTGCTCATTGTGTTTAACACTTTTATGGTGTTCTCTCTAAAGCCCAGAAAGATGCCCTTCATTTGATAAATGCATATGACAGAATAAACATAACATATATTTCTAGCATGATATTAACATATTGTAGATGGAATGATAGTTTGCATATTAACAAAAATCTTGAGTATATTAATGAGTGCAATAATTCAGTGTGTTAGATTTTTTCTTTGCCTTAGCATACAGATTAATTGTTCTGTGGATAATATTATCATGTTTTCTTTTCTCTGTGATCAGACTGATCGTCTATTAGCTTTACTTGTGGAGGAATCATCCCAAGCAGAGAAGTTTAGAAAACCTCTTCCTTTTCCTCTGGACAACGTCTTCCTAAGAACTATCAATAAATAACATAAGAGTGTTAAGCACCCAATTCCTGATATACAAGGCTTAACAAAAAGGAAATAATATCTCTAATTTCAAAGTAGGCCAGGAATTTTCTTTACAACTTGTGAGAGACTCTTAGAATATTCCTATGGTTTGGTCCATAACTGGATCATAGCTTACCAATAATTGAGCAAAGGAAAATTTTGTGGTTTGGAAACAGGAGGAATTTGAAGGTACGATAAAATTCTGAACCTTGGAAAATATCAAATTGAGTGAATGGTTTAATTAGCTATCAAACAGATTTTTGTATCGACCAAGTGATTTAGATGTTCAATTTATCAAGTTTAGAAATCTTTATGTTAAGGCTTTTGTTGATTATTTTCTCTAATTCATAATTTGATATATTTCTGGCTGATGTAAAATTGTCGCATGCATGATCTTTGAGAGTAATTGCTGGGCTAATGATGGGCCACCAGTTAATGTGAAGATTCTGAGGAGGAAACACTTTAGATCCTAATTGAAATTCTGAAGTTGATGAAAAAATGGTTCACGGTCAAGGAATAATGGCCAAAAAAGACAAAAAGAGGAGTAATGGTGGTGGAGTGAAGAAATACCACCTTTGCTCTGCAAATTGATTTCTTGAACTAATTGGATTGGATTATTGAAGAGACCCCATATGCTAACCAATGAATGAAATATTTAATATCAATTTTAAACTTGTTCTTAGATATGGATTAGAAATTTAGAATAGCTAACATTATGGACAATGATAGAAGGTCGTTATTTGGTGTAACGCCAGCTGTGTTTTGAGGCTCTTATGCTTCTATTGACAATCTTTTGTATATGTTGATGTTATGGATGTAGTTGTGACCAGTTTTTTTTATCTTGATGGAGCTTGCATTATTTGCAATTAATGATATTGATTACAATGTAACAACCTTTGAGCGAAACATGCTTCATGTATTATTTTGATGAAATATTTTGAAAATGAAGAATCCAACCAATCAAGTGAATGTTTTTTACTGAGTCTTATTTGTGGAGATCCCAAGGGGTTAGCTCAAATGGTTGTGGCCAATGTAGCTAAGAATTTAACTATTTCCATGCTAGTGGGTGCTTGGTTTGAATTTAGTTAGGTTACTTGAATTGCTCTACCAAGATAGGCTTATTAGGGATGCCATCCACAATTGTGAGGAAGCATCCTTTGTGTTTCCCCATAATATTTTGTTTGGAAAAAAAATTTCCTTGTGGAGGATGAGTTGTCATTTTTTTATTTGAACAAACATGATTAATAAAGGAAAGGTATTTCATCATCAACTTGATTAATCAACAATTATGTAATGGCATTTTAATTTCCAGCATAGGGTCCTCTTTAGATTTTTTAATGGAAGTTACAAATGTAGTCTATGCTTTTGAAGCGGACCTAGAAGGATCTAGGTTTTCCTACAGGATGTTTTTTAACATGGTCAGTTTGTTGTTGTGTATACAGAAATTGAGGGGTACATTCCAACATTCTAGCTTCTTAGCTGGAGGGGCTACATCTGCAGCTGGAAAACACACTGTACAGAATGGAGTTCTCAAGGTAATCTGTCAGACTTTGAAGAGATTTAATATTCATTGAAAATATAAATATCAGATTTTGTTCAGTATATTAGAAGAACATATTCAACTATTTGTTCATTTATCTTTTCTGTGTTAGAAAACAGGACCGCGGAGCAATAACATATATATAGTTAAATCAATAAACAAGATGCAAAACACATTAAAACATTACAGAGAGACACAAATATAACGTGGTTCACCCAAACGATGGGCTACGCCCACAAAGAAATTTCCAGTCCTTTTATTACATTCCAGAAAGATGAAGGGATACACCCTGTAGAAAAACTGTTGCACTTCCTCTTCACGCTCTCATAGTCTCTCTTCCAATACAATATAATACCATATATAGTCATGTTACAATGCTTTCTTTTATAGGAGAAATACCATGGGAAATACTACAGTTAATCCAATACCATGGGTCCGCAAAACTATTGGCCAACACACATCCCAAAAAAAATTCTTGGGAGCTCCGCCCCTGAACCCCAAGGCAAGGGGAATGAGTGTATAGTACACCTAGATACAAACACAAGTGAATAATATCTCTAGATCTGGAAGATCAAGCTACACAACCAACAATCTCCCACTTGGAGACTGATCACAGCAACTCCACCGCTACTGCACTTGCTGGGATATGCTCTGGATTTTGGACTTGGCAAATTTCTTATTTCCACCTTCATGCTTGAAGGCCAACAAAAACCAATCAGGAACTCAGTTTCTCTTTGGTTACTCCCTTTTTCAACATGTCTGCAGGATTCTGGCTAGTATGTATCTTTTTTAGTTTTAATAGTTCTTCATCTAGAACAGATCTTATGAAGTGGTACTTGAGTTGTATATGTTTAGTCCTCGAATGGAAGGCTAAGTTCTTTGCAAGATGGATGGCACTCTGGTTGTCACTGTACAGCCTACTATTCTCCTGCTTCTTACCCAATTCTTCCATGAACCTCTGCAACCAAATCATCTTCTTACTAGCCTCTATAGCAGCAACATACTCTCCTTCTGTTGTTGAAAGTGCAACAACCTGTTGCAGTTTTGAAATCCAACTTATTGTTGTTCCACCCATAGTAAACACATACCCTATGGTGATCCTCCAGCTGTCTTTATCACTAGCCATATATGCATCAACATATCCCTGTAGAATAGTGTTTGAACCTCCAAAACATAATGCATGAGAAGTGGTACCTCTCAAACACCTGAGAATCCACTATACTTATTTCCAATGATCTTTACCTGGATTATTCATATACCTGCTCACAAATCCCACTGCATGTGCAATATCTGGTCTTGTGCACACCATGGCATACATCAACCTTCCAACTACTGATGAATAGGGAATCTTAGACATGTAATCTATGTAATCTATCTCTTCCTGTGTCTCTGGACACATACCATTTCTTAGTTTGAAATGGCTAGCCAAATGTGTACTGACTAGTTTTGCATTCTGCATTCTAAACCTCTGCAACACCTTTTCTATGTACTCACCTTCAGACAATGTCAATTTGTGATTTTTCTTGTCTCTTGTTATTCTCATACCAAGGATTTGTTTTCCAGCGCCCAAATCCTTCTTCGCAAATGATTTAGCTAGTTTTCTTTTGAGCACATTTATATCCTGCATGTTAGAGCCTGCAGCAAGCATGTCATCCACATACAATAACAAGATAATATATCTTCCGTTATCTAGCCTCTTGAAATAAACACATTGGTCAAAATGACATCTATCATAACCTTGTTCTGTCATAAGCTTATCAAATTTTAAATACCACTGCCTTGGAGCTTGCTTCAGGACATACAAGCTCTTCTTCAACATGCAAACCAAATTCTCCTTACCTTTGACCTCATACCCCTATGGCTGCTGCATATAAATCTCTTTCTCCAAATCCCCATGAGAAAGGCTATCTTTACATCTAACTGTTCAAGATGCAAATATTTTACCACCACTAGAATTAAAATAGTTCTAATTGAAGTCATTTGAACAATAGGAGAAAATATTTCATCAAAGTCTATACCTTTCTTTTGTGCAAACCTGTTTACAACAAGTTTAACCTTGTACCGCTTCTTGTCTCCATCTTATTCCTTCAACCTGTAAACCCATTTATTCTGCAATGCCCTTTTTCTGTAGGCAACTTAACCAAATCCCCAGTCTAGTTTCTTACCAATGAGTCCATCTCCTCATCCATGCCTTGCTCCCACTTATTTCTAGTTTCTACCTACATTGCTTCTTCATAACAGTCTGGTTCACCAGAATCAGTCATCAATGAATAATACAGTGAAGGAGAGAATCGTTTAGGGGGTCTACTTAACCTGGTATATTTTCTTACAGTTGCAGGAATTTCAGGTACTTGATGCTGCTCTTGATTTTTTGGTGTCTTTGGAACTTCATTTTCTTTGATTTCATCAAGCACTGTGTACTCTGTGTTTTCATTTTCCTCTTTCTTTCCCTGCAACCAATCTTTGTACATGATATTTTCATTGAATACTACATCTCTAGTCCTAATGATTTTTTTCAATTTCATAATCCCACAAATGATAACCAAAATCATCAACCACGTATCCAATAAAGGTACATTTCTTGGATTTAACTTCAAGCTTAGTTCTATCATCTTTATCAATATGGGTAAATGCTTCACAACCAAAAGTTCTCAGAAATGAGTATTTTACATGTTTAATTGTCCATGCCTCCTCTGGAATCCCACCATCCAAAGCACTTGAAGGCCCCCTGTTTATTAAATAAACAACAGTGTTTACATCATCAGCCTAAAACTGTAAGGGCAACCCTGCATGCAATATCATACACCTTTCATGCTCCATGATCGTTCTATTCATCCTTTCTGACACACCATTTTCTTATGGTGTTCCATGGACTGTCTTCTCTCTATGAATCCCATTGTGTGAACAATAGCTGTCAAACTTCTTGTTGCAATATTCACCTCCATTATCAGATCTGAGACATTTCAACCTTTTTCCTGTCTCATTCTCAGCCAAAGCTTTCCACTTCTTAAAAGTATCAAACACATTGGATTTTTTTCTAATGCAATAAACCCAAGTTTTTCTAGTTGCAACATCAATAAAAGTAACATAATAATGAGAGCCACCAAGAGATTGTATCTGAGTTGGTCCCCATACATCTATATGGACAAGATCTAACTTTTCACTCTTCTTTTGTTTCCCAACCCTGAGAAATCTAACTCTCTTTTGTTTTCCATAAACACAGTTCTCACAGAATTCCAAACTTACCTGCTTCAAATCTGGAAACAGTTTCTTTGAGTGGAGAATCTACATCCCCTTCTCATTCATGTGGCCAAGCCTATGATACCACAGCACTGCACCTATTTCTGTGGAAGCTACAAAGATATAATAATCAGTATTATGAGAACATAAATATAACGTACCTACCCTATCTCCTTTTGCAATTACCAGTGATCCTTTAGTGATCTTCCACCACGTTTCTCCAAATGTAGACAAACAGCCGCAATCTCCCAACTACCCTGTTGAGATCAAATTTCTTTTCATAGCAGGAATGTTCCTTACATCCTTTAGCAGCCATTCACTTCCATTATTTAACTTAATCCATACCTTACCCTTTCCAACAATTTTACATGGTTCATCATCCCCCAATAAAACATGTCCAAAATCACCTTGAACATAATCATGAAAGAATTTCCTATGGGGTGTAGCACGACATGAATCCCATGAATCTACTACCCCGTAATCGCTAGTATTATCTAATGCAAGAATCAAATTATCTTGTAACACATCACCTGCTACATTCGCTTCCTGAGTAGTCTCTTGTTGCCTCTCACCTTTCTTCTTTGGTGCTCGGCATTCTTTCTTCAGATGTCCTTTCTTACCACAATTTTAGCACTCTATTTTTCTGAATCTGGACTTGGATCTTCCCTTTTTAGACTTGCTACGATTTCCTGGGCTCCTTCCTCTCTTGTTTTGTCTCCCTCTGCTCTCCATGGTTAATGCATTACCTGATGTCTCACCTGTATTTTTTCTTTGCATTTCCTCACTAAGAATAACACCAACAACATCATCAAACTTAAGAGTCTTTGAACTAGGGACATAGTTACTTACAACCATGACCAAGCTATTCTAGCTTTTTGGCAATGAGCATAAGATTAGAAGAGCCATAACCTCATCATCAAAGTTCTCTTTTACAGAATTTAACTGACTGGTAAGTGTATTAAAATCATTTAAATCGTCAGCAACAGATCCACCTTCCGACATCTTCATATTTATTAACGCTTCATTAAAAATACCTTGTTAGAAGCCGAGGGTTTTTCCTAGAGCTTACTCAATGCGCTCATCACACCCTCTATTGTTTTTTCTTTTGAAATATTGAAGGCCACTGACTAATCCAGGCACAGTCGTATTTTTCCCAATGCCTTTCTTTCAAGAACCTCCCATTCTTCATCCTTCATAGCCACTGGTTGTTTTTTTTTCCCAACAGAAAGTATAGATCCTTCTGGTACAGATAGTCCTCCATTTGCATCTTCCATAACTGATAGTTTTGGCTGTTAAATTTCTCGACCCTAAACTTTCCTTCTTCCACCATTGCTCCCACTCGAACTAGGAACCCTTTTTTTTTGCGAGTTTACCAACCAAATGGACCTTTTGGCTCTGATACCAATTGTTAGAAAATAGGACCATAGAGCAATAACAGATATACAGTTAAATCAATAAACAAGATGCAAAACACATTAAAACATTATAAAGAGACACAGATATAACATGGTTCACCCAAACGATGGGCTACGTCCACAAAGAAATTTTCAGTCCTTTTATTACAGTCCAGAAAGATGAAGGGATACACCCTGCAGCAAAACCGCTGCACTTCCTCTTCACGCTCTCATAGTCTCTCTTCAAATACAATACAATACCATACACAGTCGTTTTACAAACTTTTTTTTATAAGGGAAATACCATAGGAAAATACTACGGTTAACCCAATACCATGGGTCCGCAAAACTGTTGGCCAACACACATCCCAAAAAAAATTCTCAGGGGCTCCATGTTAGGATATTTAGACACTTAGGAGTTAGTTAAGATCAATTTATGTCATATATCCGTTAGGTAAAAGTGTGTTTTTTTAGTATGCATTTGTAAATATTATAATCCGACGGTCACGATATGTTCTAGATATAGAGTGATCCGACGGTTCAACTTCTTTTAGATCATACCTACAATTGATCCGTGGCTTAACACCCGATTGGTCTATGATCTCTATTTAAAGAGCATAGAGGGTCCTTGGCTACTTGATCGATTATGAGAAGCTCATATGTAACTTTCTTTCTTTTGCTTAATAAATTGCTCCAAGTAGCTATTTGGCTAGGGTCGTGGACTGTTTCCCTATCGAGGGTTTTAACCACGTGACAAACATCGATGTGTTGATCTGTGATCTATTTTTGTCAAGAAGTTGTTGAAGGTGTTCGGTCTTTTGGGAGTACCTTGTGTACCTGAACATGGTATCAGAGCTTTTATGAAGAGCCACTTTCGGTTTTGATCAAGATCTAGAACCGGTGTTGCCAAAAATTTGAAAGGGTTTCTGGTTCTAGATTTTTTGTGCATTTTTGGCCTGTGAGAGCTATTCCATTGCATCTAGAGCACTGTTTCCATTAGAAAATAGTTTTCGTTTTACCGAAAACCGTTTCCGTTTGTTCCAGAAACACCCATTTTGGCAAATCTGAAGGTATAATGTTACAGTGATGAATTTGTTTTATTTTTTTTAATCTCTCATATTTTATCAGTCTTATTATTATATATTTTTTGTTTTAGTCTCGGACTGTTGCCTTCCCTGGCTGCGTATGCTCTTTTCCGTGCACCTTGCGCGATCGCGGCGAACCAGAAATAGTGAGGGAAAGTTTTTTTCTTGTATTCTTGACTACGTATGCTCTTTGTTGTGCACCTTGTGTGATCACGGCAAATAAAGAACAACGAGAAAACTTGAAAATGTAGACTTTCCTGGTAAGCTAACCAAGATCTAACCCCATTGTGTGGAAAAATCTTTTTTTTTGTTTTTTTTTTTCGTTTTTTTTGTGATTTGCAAGAAAATAAAGCAAACACGAAGAACAAGAGAGAAGAGTTCAAAAAAAAACCCTTCCTCTTTCCATACTTTTACATACCTTTTAAACTTAGCTCACTTGGTCCAAAGTTGCTTTACTCTTTGATAAGTCTTGAGTTCAAGTCTTATCAAGCTACTTTTTAGTGCATACAATTTCTATTCTCAAGTTACTTTATTGTAAAAGTGTATCTCACATAAATCAAATAAAATAAAAAGTGAGTCACTTAAGTCTTTAATTTATTGCCGCACTATTTCAAATTCACATTATTGTAAAAGTGAACATCACTTATTCTACAAAAGTGATTCACTTCAAAGCAACTTTATTGTTAAAGTGATTGTCAAAGGTTGATCTTGGGAAGAGGGGGGTTCTTTTTTTTAGTCGGTCAAGTTAATATCTGCCACATCACTATTGGGGACATCTTCAACATTTTCTTTGATCAAGCATAACTTCATCATTCAGAATCAATTTTCAGTGCCGATTTTTTTTAAACCGCATATTTGTTTGAGTTATTTGCATCTAGACAATTATTTTCTGTTCATTCAGCCATTAGTTTCTAGTATGGCCACCCATTGTGATATTATACTTACAAGTTCTAACTATTTCTTATGAAAATCTCGTATGGAAGATGTTCTACAAAGTAGGGGACTTTTCAGGATAACCTCAGGGAAAGAAACAGAACCCACTAATGATGATAAGAAAATTAAATGGGAAAATAGATGTGATGAAGCTCGTGGATTGATTAGGATGTCAATCTCTATTGATTTGCAATTCCACATATCTGAAATTGATGAAACTGATAAAGCTTGGAAAAAGTTGGAATCTGTGTTTGGTAAACACAATGAAATTCAGGGTCATCAACTCAAGAATGAGTTGACTTCCTTGAATCCAAATGATTTTTCATGAATTCAAGACTATTTATTTAAGTATAAAACTCTTAAACTCTTATGTGCAGAATGCAAGATTGAGAAAGAAGACAAACAATGTATTTATCATATTTTTTCCAAACTTGGACCTGCATATTCTGTTTTTGTATCTACATTCTACTCCATGAAAGAATCCTTGACTGCAGCTAGCTATCAAGAGCCTAGTCTTGAATCCTTTTGTGATTCTTTAATTAGAGAGCAAGATAAGCTCATTCATCTTGGAATAATTAACAATGCAGATACATCTGGGAAAGCCTTATTGTCCCAACAGAAAGAAAAGTTCAAGCCTCCCAAGAAATAGAATTTTCGCAATAATAAGCCAAACAACAAGGGTCCCAAACCCTCTCAGTTAGTTCCTTCTTTAAAAAATGACAAAGGATCCAAGCAAAAAGGAAAGAAGACTGAACGTCATTGCAATTTTTGTGGGAAAGATAATCATGATGAATCTAAGTGTTTTAAGAAGATGGAAGCCTTGGAAGCAGCAATGAAGAAGCACCACATCAGCCTAGATTCGTCTTCAGAATCTACCTCTTATGGACATGCACTTTGTGCTTCTGGTTACTCTTATACTGCATCTTCTTCTTCTACTTCAATTGAATGGCTCGTTGATTTTGGAGCATCTTATCAAATGGCTAAGGATAAAGCCATATTTTCTACCATGCATGAATGTAACACCAAACAAATATTTGCTGGTGATGATAGATCTCTAAGTGTTGTAGGATCTGGAATAGTTCCAGTAGAAAATGGTCATTTTAGTGATGTACTATGTGTTCCAAAAATTTCCTGCAATTTGTTATCAGTCTATCAAACTACTCATTCAGGTGAAGGTAAAACTGTGACATTTACACCTCACCAACTTGTAATCAAGGATTTTAAAAATCCTCAAAATATCCTTGCTACTGGAACTGTTGATGATATCACCAGGTTGTACAAATTTAACAACTTTGGTTCATCACCTTTTCCTTCAGTTTTTGTTGCTCATAGTGATAACTTGAGCAAACTTTGGCATGAGCGATTTGGTCACTTAAATTATCGCTCATTGCAACAACTATGTAAAGACAATATGATGACTGGTCTTCCACTGGTATCTTGCAAGGATGGTGTTTGTTCCGGTTGTGTACTCGAAAAACATCATTGGGACAGTTTTGACAAACGTGCCTCTTGGCACACCTTGGTTCCCTTAGAGCTTGTGCATAGTGACTTGTGTGGCCCTCTTCCATCTGCTTCCTTTTTTGGTTTCAAATATTTCTTAACTTTCATTGATGACTACTCTAGACGCACTTGGGTTTACTTCCTAAAACTTAAAAGCAAAGTATTTAACATGTTCTTGGCCTACAAGGCCCTTGTTGAAAAACAATCTGGTCATCAAATTATTAAGTTAAGATATGAAAATGGAGGAGAATATGTTAACAACAAGTTCACTACTTTTTGCACTGAACAAGTAATCCAACAACAGCACATTGTTCCATATACACCACAACAAAATGGTGTATCTGAACGAAAGAACTGCACTTTAAAAGAAATGGCTAATTGTATGATCCAATCTAAGGGACTAAGTCTTCAATATTGGGCTGAGGCCATAAATTGTGCAAATTACATAGTTAATCGCACACCCACTAAATTTTTACAGGGTATAACACCAGAAGAAGCATGGAGTAAAATTAAACCAGATGTAAGTCACTTTCATGTGTTTGGTTGTGAAGCATGGGCTCATATTCCAGATGAAAAATGGAAAGCATTGCATCCTAAAAGTGAAAAATGCATATGTGTTGGATATTATGAAGATGTAAAAGGTTATAGACTTCTTCAACCACATTCTCATGATATAATCATTAGAAGAGATGTTAAATTTGATGAAAATCTCTTGGCCTGCGAGCCTAACTTGACGGGTGTGCCATCTTTGGCCTGCGAGCCTGATTCGGCGATTGTGCCTTCTTCTTCTTCTTCTTCCAGCTTCCATGACAAGTTTCCAACTCTAGTTTCTGATGATGACAGTGAGGATGAAAATCCACCTCCGCCTGCTCATGTTCCTTCAATTGCACCAGCACCAATACTTCCTCGATGGGTCCGTTCAACATGTGAAGCAGTTGGTGATCTTGCCGGTGATCCTAGAGATCAACGTCAAACACGTTCTCAGTTTCAGTGAACCTATTTTATTTTGGCTCAAGTTTCCGAGAATCATGATCCAAAAACTTTTGCAGAAGCTTCAGAAAATCCAGATTGGGATGCAGTTATGGATGAAGAATATCATTCCTTAATGGCGAACGATACTTGGGATCTTGTTCCTCTTCCAAAATGAAGAAAACTTGTCAGATGTAAATGGGTCTACAGAACTAAGTATGCATCAAATGGAAGTGTTGAAAGACTTAAGGCAAGGTTAGTTGCCAAAGGTTTTTCCCAAGTTGAAGGGATTGACTACAATGAAACCTTTGCCCTTGTAGCAAAAATGAACTCCATCCGCTTTGTTCTTTCCCTTGCAGCCTTACATAACTAGGAAGTCCATCAAATGGATGTCAAGTATGTCTTCTTACATGATGATTTACATGAGGAAATTTACATGGAACAACCTCCTGGATATGTTCATAATAACTCTAGCCTTGTTTGTCTCACTACTACATTTCGACCCAAAATCCGACGGCCGTCATGTCGGATTTTCGACACGTTTCTGTCGCATGTACGACACTTTGATTTTTTCTAAAGCGTCGGACACGTGGCATCGGTTATCCGACACCTAACTAACTGTCGGTTAAGTGACACTTAACTAACCGTCGGTTAAATGTCAACCGTCGGATAAGCGACAGGTATAACCGTCGCTTAAACCATTGCTTTAGAGAGTAAGCGTCGCAAAAACGACAGATAGAGTTGTCGCTTAAGCGACGGATATCATGACAAGGCGTCGCAACAACGACAGATATAGCCGTCGATTAATCGACGGAGATGAAGAAGAGGCGTCGCATTTGCGACAGATAGATCTGATTTTTAAGTGCCACGTTTTACCAATAACCGTCGCATTTACGACAGATAGCATGACAACGCATCGCAAAAACGACAGATATAGCTGTCGATTAAGCGACGAAGATAAAAAGAGTCATCGCATTAGCGACAGCTAGGTCTAATTTTTAAGCGCCACGTATTACCAATAACCGTCGCATTTGCGACAGATAGCATGACAACACGTCGCAAAAACGACAGATACAGCTGTCGCTTAAGCGACGGCAGTGAATTTAAAAAAATATATATATATATATATATTAAATATTTATAAGCCCCCAACCTGCCATAATATCAACAAGTTGGAAGCATTGTTTATGTTATTGAATGCATTATTTACTTGTCATATTGCTAAAGTATATTTCATTTCAAGTCTCTCATGGAATGAACGTGGTAACCGTAATTATAACTTGTAGCATCTTTTGATCTACTACAAGTTGTAAGTATTAAAGCTTTCATTACTTTATCTTTTGTTTATACTTAAGTGGTTTTATAAAGTATTGGGAGACCTCCTTGGCATTAGAGAG
>LPNX010355338.1:0-30075 GCA_001517045.1 Pseudotsuga menziesii | reverse complement strand
AAATCAATATAGGTAGTCACAAACACTATTTCATATTTTGGAAGGCCAATCTATTCTCCCAACAAAAAGAGAACTATTTTAACCATTTTCTAAATAAAAAAATGAATTAATTATCTTTATAACTAGGTAGGAAGACTAATCTCTCAAACTATATAGGTCAAAAATTGTTGAATGTTATGAGCAATGAAAATATGAGTCATGTTATGATTCATATCAAGGTATATTTTGATGGTGATGTCGCTGTCATAAAAATTTGGCTATGTAACAACCTCAAGACCTACTCGAGTCGATGTTCCCTCACTGGTATGACACCGATGGAGGACCTCTCTCTCATGTATCCACATGATAGGATCCCCAGTGCCTCTATGTAAATCCCCTTATGTAGTGTGACATCATGCATGTAAGCATACACTAGAAATAAAGATGAACATGATAAATTAAACATAAAATTCAATTTTATATCGCATTGAAACATAAAGTACATTACCCCATGAATGGGACGTTGATGGTTGGGATATGGGGGAGACTCTGTCCCCTACTCCACTACAATTCCCTTGCATCTACCCTGTAAAATTTTAGCAAGGGATAAGACAAAAGTTACGATATAATAATTGTAATTATATGCATGTATGTAACTCACAAAGTTAGGACGAGGGAACTAGCATATGTATGTTGGAGGTTTTGCATTCATTTGGAAACATATAAAAGTATGATTTGGTGGTTAGTGATGGCAACATAGTTCCAAGCATATAATCCAGATAAATAGAAGACTCAGAAGAATCCATGGCTTATGCATCATCAAACATATCCATGGTCATATTTGATTTCCGTAGCAAAGAGACGCAAATCCGCAGAGTTAAGTCGTGATCCCACTACAACAAAAACTGGATTTAGCATCGAATTTAGCCGGATTTTAGTGTAATTTTTTCCCAATTGTGGTGAGCAATCTGGTGCTAAACCTAGCGCTATTGTACATTGTCGTAAAATGTCGTCTATTGCATCTTTTTTTCTGTCCTTTTTAACATCCATTTTTGTGTCCATTTTTGCGCCCAATTTTTTGCATCTTTTGTTACGCCTTTATTTCTGCGCAATTTTGCAACTTCTATTGCATTTTTTTTTGCATCCTTTGTTACATCCTTGTTTGCACCTAGTTTCACGCTCAGTTTTGCATCCAATTTTGCATTTTTTTTTGCTCCTAGTTTTTCATCAAGTCTTGCACCCAATTTTGCACCATGTTTTGCATAAAATTATGTGTCCAATTCTGCATCTAATGTTGCATCTAGGATTGCATCCAATTTTCAGCCCAATGTTGCGTCTAGTTTTGCATTCAATTTTACTTATAATGTTGCATCCCCATTTGCATCTAATTTTGTATCTTGTTTTACGTCTTTTTTTGTATCCATGTTTGTGCCTAATGTTTCATCTCGTTTTACATTGTATTTTGCATCTAGGTTTGCACCTAGTGTTGCATCCCGGTTGATGTCTTTTTTTGCATCTATGTTTGAGCCCAATGTTGCACCTAGTGTTGCACCTAGTTTTGCAGCCATGTTTGTATCTAATATTGCATCTAGTTTTGTGTCTAATGTTGCATCCCATCTTGCATTCAATATTACATCTAGTTTTACATCCAATGTTTTGTCCCATCTTGCATCCAATATTGTGTCTCATTTTAAGTTTTGTTTGCGCCAAGTGTTCCTTCCATTTTTGCACCTGGTGTTACACCTAGTTTTATGTCCATCGATACACCATATTTTGTGCTCAATTTAATATCCAATTTTACGTCTAGTTAGGAGTCCACTTTTGCATCTACTATTGTGTTTAGTTTTGGACCTAGTATTGCATCTAGTTTTGAGTCATTAATTGTGTCTAGTGTTGAGTCTCTTTTTGCATCCAATTTTGCGTTGTGTGACATCCATTTTTGTGTCCATATTTGCGTCTAACATATTTTCATCCACTTTTGTGTTTGTTGTGACATCCACTTTTACATATTGTTTTGCATTTAGTGTTGCATCTAATATTGCATCCATCTTGCACTACTACATTTTTTACCTTTATAAATACATTCCAATACCATTAGGGCATGGAGGAATCGAGCCACCAACCTCCTTCTTGTAAAACAGACGCTCTTCCATTGACCTAGCACCCTTTAAGAATAGGGAAGAGGAGCAATATTAACACATAGATTTGATCATTTGTAATTCTAATAAAAGACAATAAGATCCAAAGACATTCAAGCTTAAAATCCAATTTAATTTGTCAAACACACTAATAAACACAAAAATATACCGTCCTCAAGAAACAAAATATCGTAAACAGTTACGCAATCTATTAAAGTGGTCCACAAAAGAGTCTTAGAGAACAACATAATGCATTGATGCATACCTAATAACCTAAAATTGATATGGACAAAGAATAAGGGATGCGTTTAAGAAATAGTTGTAGAATCTAATTGAGGATGTGTGTGTTGCTACATAAATTTTGTTATTCATTGATGAGGTAATTTTGTTCAGCAATGGGATGGTAAGAGAATGACTATGCATGACATTTGGTCAATGAGTTGGATAAATGCTTTGACTATTTCCTGCTGAATGTATTTTCCCTGCTGTCTGAATCATCACTATCTATATCATCAACATTATTATCTTTGCATTTGTATTCTTTAATATCTTTGTCACTTGAACATGCCTCTTCAGTGCCTCGATCAAACTGTTGTTTTGCAGCATTAAGTTTTGCACGCAGCTTCTTCTCAATCAGGTTCAAGGTAGCTGCAAAATTTGAGTGAGGAACAAACTTTGCTCCTAATCCCAACCTTCAAAAGAGAACAATTATGAAATCTTGTGGTTTCAAATAAAGAGCTTGGCCTCGTAAAACTATTGAAATTGTGTAGGTAGATGATCTCACCTTGCAGGGCGATTATGGATTTCTTCTTCACCTACATCATCTTTAGCAGTACCTGGCCCTGTATTTATTTTCTTCACCCATCCTTCAACCTGCAGTCAATGCATAAAATATAACAATTGTGTTGGTACTTAAACAGGTAAAATTTAATAGCAACCCATCTCAAAGTCATGTTACAAATTAATTTTTGATTAAGATAAATAATCAGCCATATAAAAAGAGGTATAAACTGGTAGTACAATTTGAGTGTGCCTAATGGTTAAGAACATGTATTTCCTCATAGGAGGTCATAGGTTTAAATCTAGAGGGGGGTAGGATATGTACAACTTTGTAGACTTTCACAGCCAAATCATTGCACGGTCCCATACACCAATTTGGTTTCTTGCTAGGTTGTGACCTTAAAAATAGATTATTATTATTATTATTATTAAGGCTACCCAACTGATTTTCAAGCTCAAAGAAATAAATTTGTGATGCGAATAATTCCAGATGAAAGAAATCCCTTGCCAATGGTGGCATATGATTTCATATGTGTAGAGATAGTCTATTTGGGGAGCAATGAGGAGATTCAAGAAACATACTGTTTAAATTATGATTCAAGTACATCAACAAAAGTAGTATGAAATTAAAGTTGCTTCTAACACAGCCCAGACTCACTCGAGTACATATTGTCTCACATTTTTAAATAACTGAATAAATATGAATTATAGAAATTGAGAAGTTATTGTGATTGTATCAGTGTTTAAAATGAACAACCACACATTGTCTCATCTTAATGTTTATTATTTTGCCACTACAGATGCATGCTGCATGCTGGTTTCCAAGATGAAGTATCAAATGCTTCCTCAAACTGCCCCCACCCCAAATTACTTGAAATGCCCCTTCAACTTGTGAATGCAGCTTTTTTCGATAGAAACTGCTTTTAATCTAGTTTATCTTTATTTTAAGAGTCTCATTCACATCCCATATACAACTTTACAAGTAATATTGAGCCATGCGACATGTTGCTAAATCATAACTGAGCATACTAAATAAATGGAAAAGATGGCACCTAAATAAAGTATTAGAATGAAATGGAAAAAGAGGGGAAGTACAATTCTTTATATGCAATTCTTCTCCCAATATTATAAAATAGAATTCAAATGGAGCATGTTGCTTCGACAATTATGGATTGTTGGCACAAAAACCATTTGAGAGGAAACATAGGATTACAAAAGGTGTCTGAAAAATATTACAGGCATGAAGTAAGATGAACAGGCAAAGAAAGATTATTTATCAAAATATTTGCAAGCCACTCATATAACTAGTCACCTTGCAGAAGCCTAAATATTTATTCAGATCATCTGTAAGTTGAATAGCATCCCAATTGTAACTAAGAGTCGGCAGCATAAAACATGCTTTTGTGAGGTTGGGGCCAGGTCAAACAGAAATTTGGGTTATGACAGAGCCTCCCCTAATTTTGTTTCTGTTGGTAAAGTAGCAAGATACAACGACGTTAAATCCTCCAAATCTGAGTTCTAGGGATAATCAACATGTCCTTTTTCAATATGAGCTACTTCTATGCAATCTGTGGACTATGAAAGGCAATAAAAATGAAATATGAGCACTTTGGCAATGATTTGGTACTTAGATCACATGCATTGTCGCCTCCTTGGATAAATATAGTGATGCTTGAGGGTTAACTTGATGAAGGATATGACTTTGATGGAATATTTCTTAAAGGTTGATGCATGAATGTACCTACAGAAAACTTTGAGCACATAGACAAAGTTGATGCTAAAGTCAGGGATGCTCTATCAAAAACACAGGCCAAATACAAAGCAATGGATGGCAAACATTGAGTCCCACATCAATCTGAGGATGGTGACAAAGTATGTTAATGCTTGGACAAGCTTTGATTCAAACAACACATCTTCACAAGTTGGAGCCTATTCAATATTATCGTTACACCATCATTTTGGCTGCAGGGTCTTGCTTTTTGCTTGGATCTTCAAGCTTATATTGGTATATGGGATACATAATGTGGTGAGTTGGTGACCATCAATCGGCTTAAGTTATATAAGACACTGTTATTGGAAGATACTATACAAGTTATCCATCATCAAGACAATATTGAGTATACCAATGGCTTAGCTTTTGCTTGAGTACATTGCAAAATGTCCACACTAGGACTACTACTATCTAAGTTACCTGATAAATACAATATAGGGATTGAGTATCTAATACAGGACATGTAGACCCTACAATGGGACAATAGGGGACACGAACAAATTATTTATATATTTATATATATAATCATTTTTTAAAATTACAGAATAAAATACAATTATATAGACATAAAAATGTACATTTTTGGGTAAGATCACTGTAAAAGAACACTATTGTTTGTGAAATGATAAACACATCAAAATAATGGCAACCTGTAGATGTACAAAATGCAAACAATGTCATTCTCTGTTCTCCTTCTCTATTAGGGTTTTTGCAAAAAATTATGTGTGAAATCAAGCAAAATGCTTCTTTATATCTCTGTTGGGCATACTTTTTTTATGCTCCACGTGTCTAATTCATGGGACACATTTCCTGAGCGTGTTAAATTCATAGGAAGGCAAGTTAGCATGTTAGCGAGTTTGATTCACATATAGAGGGGGGGTGTGTTTGCATCTTAGCTACCTATTTGGTTGGTCATAAATCCACCTTGACTTTACAATCCCATTCTCTTAATGTAGTCATGTTTGCCTAAGTCATTTAATAATTCAATGATATCCCAAAAAATTGAATAGAGCTGCTATGGAAATGGTTGAAATACTCTTTTGGTTAACTATTGATTCATTTAATGCCTACTTACTGCATAATAGCATATGCATTTCATGATGAAATATCAACCACTCCTAGTTCAATATTAGAAAATTTGAATGTCTTCAGCTCTGCAGTTTACACTATAGGAATTGTCTTGCACATCAAGGTATATCCATCTATAGTTATAATGTTTGTGAAAGCCTAAAGGCTAGGATTCATGCATGCCATATTAAAAAAAAAGAGATAGAATATGATACCATCCTACTTTTCTGCATATATAAGGTTATTGGATGCTCAAAAGAAACAGCTGTGTTGGCTAAGCCAATGACCAAGTCCATAATGGAGCAGCTATGTTTGATAATTATTACTTTTATTCATATTGAACATTAATTTACAAAATATGAAAGTTTTTTGGATTTATGTTTCAATCTTCCTTACCATTTTTATTGACAAGGAAAGCCTTTTATCTGACTCATTGGAAAACTAATTTTATTTCAGAGGCAACTGGAAATGCTTGGATCACAGCAAATAGGATTGGAAGACATGCTCAAAGAGATGAAACAAAAGGTAACTTGCAACTTTTCTTGTTGGTTTCTTTGATGGCTGTCAGCTGCTACAATTGTTTCTTAAATCTTTCCAGTTCCTATGTATTGTTTTTAATCATTTTATCACATCAGGTTGAATTTGGTGTATTTTTTAATTTTTTGACTTTGATATATCAATTGTAGAAAGTCCAATGTGTAACAAAAGATGTTCTTTGACAATCTACTTAAACTAATCACTGTGAAAAATATTTTTTGAGTGTGTTAGCATTTTCCTGATGATAACATGACCTTTGTTGTCAGTCAACACTTTCACAACTAAAAGACTAAAACTCATATGTTAACTGTTGGATTTCATATGGGTGCATATACACAATAATAGATAAACACACAGATGTTGAGAGAAAAACAAATGTGACATGTATTAATGATGTTGTAGCAAGTAAAACTTTGGAAGCTTAGGGAAGGATACCCAACATACGAGCACCACTTTCTCAATTTTTATTTTCTAGTTTTAAAGTGTCTGGGCTTCGAAATCCCATGAGGACTAGCAAGCCCATTAAGGATGATCGACGGACTCACAATGAGTAGATTGGGAGGAATGATAAGCAGGCTGAATGGATTGTGAGAGAACCGACAGTTAGGCATTGAAGTTCAAAGATTGATGGATATTTTACAGACATACTAGGATTCACAAATGTGAAGGGCATCAATAGAATAGCAGGCTCCTAGATGAATAATGAGTATAGATGAGTCATGTTAGCAGACCAGGATCATAACAGGTAGGGAACCCAACATAGAAAAACATGAGCAGGTTTGTGACAGGTAACCTAGCATGACAAAATGTCCATTACATTATCCAATTTCTAGCATGAGTAGAAATCATCTAGCAGGTTATTAACAAGTTCATGCCTTGAAGAAGGTTTTTGCAGACACTAGTAGGATTGAAGTTGCCCAGTTTGTTGTAGTTGAATAGAGCAGGAAAGAAAAGATTTGCCTGAAAAAGAAAAAAAAAAGATGTCTAGGGCATCAATTTGACACCCAATGAGACATGAGCTTGAAAAAAATAAAATAAAATAAAAATAAAAATAAAAGATGTCTAGGGCATCAATTTGACACCCAATGAGACATGAGCTTGAAAAATGAAGAAGATTTGCAAACTGCTAGACTTATGAAGAATTTGTGGAACCCTGAGAAACAAATGTTTAGAGAAGAACAAAAAACATGGTTTTGTAGATCCTTGTATACAGTAAGAAATATAGAGAAACAACCATGATTTTTTGTTGTATAAGGTGCAAGGCCTGTGGGTTTTAGAACTATCAACAAGACCAGGGAAAGATATATCTTGACATTTTGCAGCAATAAGACCTTGATGTGCAGGAGGTATTGTCCTGCACATCAAGGTACATGTTAGTTGTAATTTTGATTCCATCAATTGTAAAGCAGTGTTAGTTCAGTAAGCTTTACAACCACTAGTTGCAATCCTATGTTATGTTTCAATACGTGTGCACATGAAGAAGCATTAATCCTTATCAACAAATGCTGTGAAGAAAAGTATTGTCGAGAAGAATAATTTTAAAGAATCGATGAGAAGGTTTCTTCTTTGTGGGGTATCATTGTTAAGTCTATTGAACAAGTTTTACATTTGCAGAGGACCATTTCCAAAAGCTTAATGAACAAGTTTCTCAACTTCGTAATGGAGTTATTTTGTTACGGGATATTAATGCCAATCAACAAGATACTATTAACCAATTGCAAAATTGTGGAGGGGCTTAAGGAGCAGTTTGATTCTACTATTGATTCACAGGAACAAAATTCTACACCCTTGGTTAAGTCGGAGCCACACCCAGTACACTATGTTCAATTAGCACCAGATGTCTTGCTAGACATCTCAATGGTATCTACACCCTAATCATTATGATCAGTACAGTACGTTCAATCAGAACCAGCTGCTTTTCCATTGACATCTCAACGGTATCAACACCCTAATAAATGGTAGCAACTATATCTTTGAATGCTAGCAACATTTCTTACTAAGCTTTAAGAAAAGGCGTGAAAAGTGTAATCTTGGATTCACACTGACTACTAGGGTTTAATGTGGTTGAAACGTTGATTAATCATTTTGACATCTGAGTACCTGATTGAGGTATTTGTGTCTTGTTCACTGTATAGAAATACAATGTTCGTTGCTCCCTTTGATCAGCCAAACACAACAACAGTCTCCTTGAACAGTGCTTTGATGGCAGTTTTTTGTTTTTGCTCCTTTGGAATTTTGGCGCAATCTGATGGGAAGACCACTTTATTGCATGTGCTGTTTCGAATATTTGAGTTCTTTTAACCATCATTAGTGCACATACAATGTCTTGGTTGGAGATTCTTGTTGATGTTCGACAATTGTCTACAACTTCATTGGATCACTCTCACCAAATAATACTTTGACATCCACTATATAATTTTTTGGATACTACTCTATTAACATTGGAGGGATTTGAGTTTCATTCTGACCCCCTATTTTCCAAAGAAGAATGTGTAAAGATGTTTCAGATATGTTATGGGCTCTCCATAGAGAGTGTGCTTGTACACCATCATGGTCAGATTGTTGTTGTCAATGTTGGACATTTTTTATATCCCTACCCAAGTAAAATTAAAAGGGAATGTTGAGATTTAATTTTCATTGGTCCCTCCAAATCATGTTTAAGGTGGGTTGTTCAGAGTATGTGTAAAGCTGACCTATCAGTCTTTTGGTGGCCTTTGTGGTCCCACATTGATGGTTAATTACAGATGGAATAACCTATCGAACCGACCATTTTCACCAATCGGACGACCAGGGCTCCATTTAGGCGACGACGGTGCTCTTCTGGGCGTCGGATTGGTGCAAATGGTCGGGTCAATAGGTTATTCCATTACAAATGGGTTCTATGGTCCCACATAGATGGTTAATTAGATGGGTTCTATGGTCCCACACTGATGGTTAATTGGATGGGCTCTGTGGTCCCACATTTATGGATTTTGGGGTAATTAATTCAACCTCCTCTAAATATCCAAGGCTCAGCTTCATTTGTAAACACGTCACTACACATCACTTGAATATATGTTGATATTATTAGTAAGTGTCCATGGTTTTTCCACTCTAATCAGTTGGAATTTTTGGTTGATCATGAGTATTAGGCCCCAATTTAACCCCACTCCTATATATTCAAGGCTTAGCCTCTTTTGTAAACACCTCACTACACATCACTTGAATTTATAATATATATTGATCTTGTTAGTAAGATTGGAGTTTTCATTATTTCTAAACTATATTCTCTTGGATTTCTGGGTTAATCATGCATATTGGGCTATCTTACTTTATGTGTTCATTATTAAGATCTAGCTTATCGTGAATGAAGTTATGACGATGTCCTATAAAATGTTTTTCTAACATAAAAAGCCCAGCATGCCCTACAAGCTAACAATTAAAGAAATCAATGTTGCAAATATCTCCAATTTCTCTCGATATTTCTGGATTTCTCCCAAGTTTTTTGTGTTGCCGATTTGTCCGATATTTTCATAATTCTTTAGTTCTAAAACTATTTTTGCTGATATTTTGTGATAATTCCTGATATTTTCCCCAATGTTCCCGATAAATTTATTTCCAGACCCTCGACGATATATTCCTTGACACGATGTATGCAACATTGAAAGAAATACATCACACACGATGGACATGTTTACAGAAGCAACTATCTGGATTGTACATTGAAGGTAAACAGTTTTCCTTCGGATTTGACCAGTTAGAAAAGTTCAAAAGGAAACTTGTTTCCACTTGCAATCACCATTGGGATTTAATTCAATAACGTTGAAGGAAACCTGTGATCCAAACAGTGTCTTTGTCACAAGTTGCATGTGAATCGCTAGAAAATGTATATCTAAAATCGTGCAACCAAACTAATTGATGAAATCATCAACATTGTCAAAATGATAAGGGGTAAATCAACAAATAAACCACAAAACACCCATTAATACAAAGTCAAAAGTCTTTTCCTTACCACACAAGAAATCAAGAGGAATATTCAGGTGCAGATTAATTAGAGAATGCAAAAATTAAGTCTTTGTTAAGCACAAAAAGAATATGAATCAGTTTATAAGTATTTATGCCAGCAATAGTTCATATCTACCAGTTATTTTCAGAGTATCTGCAGTGAACAGAGGAAAATTATTGGCATTGTAGTAACTAAAATAGAGAGATGGAACACTAAACAAAACGCACAATTTTACCTGCACAAAGTGCCATGTTCTCCAACCATCATGAGTTTCTTTTGGAAGGAGAACGTGAATTGTTGCTCTTACCACTAGGACTGATTTTCCCTCCTTTTGTGGCCCTGTCAAACCATACAGAGACATGTTTAATAGAGCATATAAGAAGGATTAAGCATTTAAATCAATTAGATACGCACCTTCTTGGACTCTGACTCCTTGAAATTTTCCTGTCTCCCATGGGAGAACGCTGTAAAACAAAAGATAAAGACACCACATCAGACAAACGTCATCAGAATTGGATATGCATCACCTAGATGTATCCTAGTGAGGAAATTTACGCACATAATAATCCCTAAATAATAATAATAAATATACAAAATGTAAATACAGGGAGCAACCATCATTGAAGTGGATGCAGGAAATATAAACTACCAACAATAAAACAGTAGCCATTCACCTTTCATGAGTTATGTGATTCTGAAGATAATGAACTGGGCCTTCCATGTTTTCAAGGTGTCCGCACCCTGAATATAAAGATAACTTCTTATAGATGACAGTGTAAGAAAATAACATCTGAAATAAAGTATAAAACAGTTCATTTTATAACAAGATCCACGAGGTGGCAATGTCCCCGACATTGCATCTGTGATAGCTAGTGGTTTGCAATTACCTATGGAAAAGATTAAAACTCAATAAAAATAGATTAAATTTTGTTATAGCCTACTTAAAACTCAATAAAAATAGAATAAATCTTGTTATATCCTACTTAGGCATCCTTTTGAGGATGGTAGAGATTTGACTACTTAGAAGAGTCTAGACTCAAGTTCTATTTCAATGGATCCAAAGTGAGGATGAGCTTTACCAACTATGCAAGAACAACTACTACATCTCAAATAGGCCATGAAGGAAATAAAGACAAGCCTAAATACAAAGTGGGGATGAACCATTTTTTATTAGCTAAATGATAAATTGTTGATGCTTGTTGGGTGGTTAAGCTAATTCCTTCAGTATCAAAGTATCAGAATTCGAAACTAACTTCTCCTTCTAAAATGGTACCCACCTCTCTCTTGGAGTTGCACATTTGAGCTTGAAAAGTAAGTTATCCTCTAAAGGAAGGGTAGAAAGGCAAAAGAAAGGCAATGAAAGTGAGGGCAGTACTCCATATTTGAATAATGCTAAGCCAATATAAGAAAAAGAACAAATTGAAAGAAAGCAAAACCTTCCTCATTGAAGGAAAACTCACCACATACCTTTCAATCAAATAGAAAAGTTTTAGTAAAGTAAGACAACAATTTCCATTATTACATATATCATAATAACCACTTATGTAAGTATACACCTATCTTAAAAAAACCTATTAATAAAAATTAATAACATTTTGAAAATAAGTTCCACCTAATTATTTGCCCCTTCTTTGAAACGAGTTCTTAAGATTTTCAATAGTATTTTGATGGGAGGCATATGCTCGTCAAATTCCAAGCCTTCCTCAATAACTTGAGTTAAAATGAAAAATTCATTACATGAAATAGACATTACATAGATTATTTTAACACACTTATCAAATATAAAAACCATATGGACTTTATGTAACAATTATATACATATATATTTAAAAAAAACACACATGTATACTAAAAATATGTAAATTAAAAATTATTTTACCTCTTACTCAAATATACTATGATATGATAAAAATATTTATATTATGAAATTTCAAATTAAAAATAAATATCATTCTAATATATTTAGACATTGCAAGATGTTTTATCATTTCCTAAAATTTTGTTAAACATTTTACTATACCATTAAGTAATCAAAATAAACATAAAACTATAAAATTTTCAAAAAAATTAAGTGGTTGTTTTTTATGTGTCATTCATGACAGTTGAAGGTAGATGGCCAATCTCAGAGCATAAACCGGTGAAAATGAAATCGTCATTAGGACAGAAGTGACCCCATCTCACTCAACCTAATCAATTTGGAAAAATAAAAAAAATATAAATGAAGGCTTTACAAACAATGCGAGTGTTGACCGCATTTCACTCAACCTAATGACATTAAAACAAATGGCATGACAATGCCAATGTTACACTTTTTTTTGTATGAAATCAAATTCGCATATATTTTATAGTAAGACAATAAATTCCATTATCCTAGGGGATAAATTTCATTATCCTTAGTCAACTAAACTAGGCCAAAACGAATTCTATATGCCATAATGAATTCTATAGTAAAGCTAATCACATTAAGAATTTAAAGATTAATTCTTCAAACCCTAAAATAAACTTTATCAATATAAATACCATAATACCATGAATTAACCAATACCATATGCCTATAAACCACTAAAAGATAAACTCATGACTACTAAAATCTAATTATTTTTTTAAGTATCTTTTGGTGGCCTTTATTGACGAGATAAAAAAGAGCTTAGCCGTGCGATATGCCGTGAATATCGCATTGACATTGGGCCGCTTCATCGACGAAGGAGACGACGATGTTTTTTCAGATAAAACAAGATTGGAAATTGCAATCCAGCTGTAATATTGTATATATTGACAATTCCCTGATCAAGCTTGTACTCTGCCGGATTGCTAGGACTTGGGATGAATACGTTAGAAGAGATAAACAAATCCATGGTTACAGGAAAACTATAGGGCTTCTCTCAGTCTATTCAATATTTGCGTTAAAGAGCTGGGAGAAAGTTGAGTTCATACAATTTTTCTGTGGTTGGAATCGGTATATAAGTGATATATCCATTGAGTTCTTTGAGGTGAAAGAGAAGAGAGTTTCTATGTGGACACCTGCGGTGGCATGGTGCAAAGGCAAGATGTGAAATCGAAATGAATAGGAGACGAGAAATCCAATATATAGAATTGTGCATCGCTGGAGGTGGGGAAGTGGCAGTCCAAGAAATCCAATGTACAGAGTTGGGGAAGTGGCAGTTCAAGAAATCCAATGTACAGAGTTATGCATCGCCTTACACACAATGCTTTTTGTATGAAATCAATCAATTTGACTATATTTTAAAGCATGGCTTCAAGTTGAGTAATCCTCTCATGCGCGTGTAACCTTTCTCAATAAATAACTACCACTATAGATGTTTATAGTAAAATCAGAACTTAATACTAGGTATTGAGATTCAGTGTCATTGTGTCTTTATGAATAAAAAGGCGTATTGTAGTTTAAACTATCTGCCGGCACCATACTGTATAATTTAAAGCATGGCTTCCAATTAAGTAATCGTCATACCATGAGCGTTTAACCTTTGTTAATAAATAACTCTAAGCATCTTATTGTAAAATTAAATACCAACTATTGGAATTCACTGCCTTTATGGAAAAAAATGCATATAGTAGTCTAAACTATATGTGACAATGGCGTCACCATCCTTCACATTAGTGTTGCAACAAGCAAGGCTGGTCCTTTTTCAAGATGATGACGTTAAGAAATTTAAATTTCTAGGAAACTTCAGGAGAAGTTACAATAACCGTGATTTTTAGAGTTACTGTGGAATTGGTAATTCTCTTGAATTAGCAATTCTCTACATGACGCTACTTTGGGGAAATGAACCTAGATTATGCATGGTTTCTGTCTTTCAACAAAAGAGCCCTTTTCTTTCCAGTACAATGTCAATTATTTAGCCGGTGGAGGTAGTTCTATGTGCGTTACCAGTTCGGCGTGCCCTTTAGAAACAACAATAGACATAGATAGAAGGACATTTACAGACAGTCAAACAATAAATCTATCCTCACTAGCACAATGAAATAAAGGTAACAGATAGATAGCTCTTGGAAATTCACGTCTTTAGGTGGGCTCTTAATAGACTTAGGATCTCTTTGTAGGGCACTTGATTTTGCCCCGCGAGCTCGTATTCTTTATGTCGATAACTAGATATAAAATAAAGAAATAGAAGCGCATGCCTTCACAACTTGATCAACTTTATCAATTGGATATGCAAGAGGATCTGAAATTTATGCACCTAAAAGAATTTTATCTTCACTTTAAAGAACCAGCTTCATTCCCAACATCCCCAGAAGCAGAAGGAACAACATCCCCAAGGTATCAGTAAGAATAAGATTTTCCAAGGTGGGATGCTCGGATATGATATTCTGAAGAAGAAAATGCCTTGCAGAGGCCACAATAAGGGAGTTGATGGTCCAAACCACTCTCAGTTTTAGACCTCCATTGGTGTAAAATGATTCAGGAATGTTCCCAGTGTCTTAAAATAAGTAATAGATTTAATTTATTTATGATACTTAACTTATGGCTTGTGAAGTTGACTAATTGTGCTAGTTAAAAAAAAAGTAGCTGCCATGGCTTAAGAGGAAGACACCAGGGCAGGAATTTGACGAGAAAATTAACGGTCATGAGGTAATTTTCCCGTCAAATAAGGTCCAAAAAAGACCAAAAAATTGTCATGATTCTGCTTAAAAATTGTCAAAACTGATTACAAAGTTGTCAAAACAGTCAAACTTGAGCAGTTGTTTCAGTTTCAAATTCCTACACTGAATGCCACCACCCCCTAAGAAGGAGATACTGGATGTGAATACATCTTCGTCGGAGAGAACTCGAGCCGATGGACAAGCAAAGCGTGAGCGAGAGGAAGAGGCCGTAACAGCCATTGAGGCTGAGGAAAGCTCCACCGGACGAGTCGGTGCTAACTTTAGCCCGCTGCACCGTTGCAAGCATAGTCACCCTCCATCAAATATAATATGTTTTGTTTATTAATTTTTGGAATATTATATTTATTTGGAAGAAAATATATACATAGAAGATGTTAAAAATGGTTTATAAATCAAATAGAATTATTTAAAATATAACACTATATACAATAAATAATGTATATTTTATTAACATTTTTAGAAATTTTATCATAAAAATTACAAAAGTTTCTCTCAAAACGCATGGGAGTTTGACCTTCTAATTTACAAAATTAACTACAATGATAATGTCTTGTTTAAGCATTGAGTTTCAACACAGTGCTTTCATTAAAGAATGACTCGTCCTCTTGGCCTTTGTTAAGATCTTCCTATTAGAATGCCAACTCCACTTCCTCAAGTTTTTTCTATCCTTAAGTTCGGCCTCCAAGGACACTCAGATAATCATTCCTCTCTGGCCTTTTTCATCATTGCTAAAGAGAATAATGATTCCTCTTCTTCATCCTTATCACAGCTGCTGCTTCATCCTCATCACAGATTATGCCCTGTAACAATCTCTGGTCTTTTTTCATCATTGCTAAAGAGAATAATCATTCCACTTCTTCATCCTTATCACAACTGCTTCTTCATCCTCATCACAGATTATGCCCTGTAACAATAATGATTAACAAAAGGTACCTAGAATCTTATACATTCATTTAACCACACTAACATTTAAAAATAAAAATTTACTACAGTGAAATAATACTTACAATTTGGATAAATTTTGAAGATGGGATTTCATATTATCATCTTGCCATATTATTCCTTGCCACCAAGCTTCTGTGCCAAATAATGTACTTAAACTAACTAGTTTATCCATTCTCCTGGGAAGACTTTTCAAAGATGGACACTCCCATATTTCTTCATTCCACAAACCAATATTTGATGGTCCAGTAAGGCTTTCCAATCTGGGTAATTGAGAGAGAACCATTTTCTCTAACTTTAAGAACCCTCTTTCCCTTTCAGAATTCCCTATTCCCAGCTGCTTCAAATTAGGCCACTGTATCAACTTTAGATACTTCAGATTTGGTAACAGCTCCAATGGAGAGAGCTCCCTTAAATGGGGACAGACAGACATTTTCAAGGTGTTGAAACTTGTAAGTGTAATCCGGTAGACCCATGGTAATTCCACATGGAGAAACTCTGAAGCTTCATCATGTTCTTCATGTTGGGAGGAAGATCATTCCTTTCATAATCTTTGTCGTCTGTTACATGAAAGTCCAACCACAAGTGCCTCATTTCCAACCAAGTTCCCATTATGCCTACCTCAATTCCTGAAGAAGTTATTCCCTCTTGTACATCTACGTTTACCCATATTCTCAACGTGTTCAGATTTAGGAAACCCTTCAATCTACAAATACTTGTTTCCGATTCTGCTTCCAAACATAAGCGAACACCGAAAGCCTCGATACCAGACCTGTTTTCTTTCAGAAGGAAGTTTTTGACCTGAATTTTTCAACAAACGAGATGATTCCATTAGTAAAGAATATAATGCCCCATTTTAATTTTTCAAGCAAAGAATATAATGCCCTGTTCTAAATTTTTCAAGCAAAGAATATAAACAACTTTGAAGTCTTTTCCTGGACATGAACTTTTATGCAATTAAGTATACTAGCATTTGTATGAATATGGAGATTTCTAGAAGGATTTCAGGAGTTTATTTTAAAATAAAGAATATAACAAAATAATTTGAATAAATTAAGAAATTTTAATTCAAAATTAAATCAAACTCTTTATAAATAGATATTTAAGTATTTATGTCAATTTGCATTTAGATATTGAAGAAATATTTAGATGTCAATTTGCATTTAGATATTGAAGAAAGATTTAGATATCAAAAAAAATCAAAAGAAAGATTTAAATATCAAAGAAAGATCAAAATAAGTTGATTTCTGTAAATATACACTGACCCACTTGATATGAACGTCTTTAAAGCCAAAGCCAAATACAAATAATACTTTATAACTTCATAAAAGAATTGTTTCCTTTTACATATTAAAAATAGAATACGAATAACAACATGATCCTTGGCGATCCAGCAATATATCAACGAGCACCAACAAACCTTGAAGGATGCAAACCTTGTAATTAGTTGCAAATCTTTTCTTTTTCTTTATTTTTGCATTTCATACAACAAGCCAGACCAAAGTAAAACGGTGGAAAAATAGAGTACTCTTATCCTCCAGACCAGATATCCCCAAATTTACCCTAAATTTACAAATAAACTCTTATTTGCCAGCCTGCAGCCAATGCCTCTTGGTTAATTCACATGAATAAATCTAATAAATAGACAAAGCACTTAACCTTCCAGGACTTTTGAGCAAATAAACTACAGAACGTTTTAACATTCATGAAGAAAATAAAGTATCAGGCATCTTAACACACAAAATTGTTGGAAAATTCCGGAACATGGTTCAATATACTAAAACATACCATAGAGATAGACGTCGTTAAAACTTAAAAAACAGTCAACTACAAGAAATTTAAAACCTAAAACTATACTATGATTTGTCTAAAAACTTGCATAATAAGCAAATCTTAGAGGTGCTGCATCTCACCTGAACTCCAACCATAGGAAGAAAAAACCCTTTTGCATTCAAGGTATCAAAGTAAGGAACAAGATCCTACTGCATTACAATGGAAGAAGAGTTAGCAGAATTTAATGCTTAACAATGTGTTACATCTCAGCTTCAGAGTGCTTTAGTCAGCTGTGACTGAGTACAAATGATTAGGTGCATCTCTAATAAGCAGCATTTAGGTTGAAATGACCTCCTCATTGTTAAGAATGGCGAAAAGACAGTTTGGAAGGTAAATCAACTTGAAAACGAGTCATCATTTCTTTACAACTATAAATGTCACTGTACATGGCTTTTTCAAAGATTTCTAGCCACTCAAGTTCATGGAGAAGCTAAAACAAACACACTAGCCATGGTAGCCTCAGATCCAGCGGTCAAAATTGAACCCGTCCCAGCCCTTCCTAAGGGTTTTAACCCGTCCCAGAAGTGTTTCAAAAAAAATACTTGTCAAAAAAAAAATTTATTTTGGAATTTACCCGTCCACAAAGAAGGTTTAACAAAACTTCAATCTTCCAAATGAAGAGTAACCTTTTTCATTGCCCGTCATTATCAACTATTGATTTACACCTGCATTTTTATATTAAATCTACTACCCAAAAGAAACAAAAAAAATCGATGACTAATGCTTCCACAGCCATGATTTTCAATCTCAACCAAGATATCGTGCACATACCAAGGAGGATTCAGAAGCCCATGTTACCGATTCGCCAACATTGGCCAGGAGACCAATCATGCCTACATATTGTGAACCTCCTATACCATATCAACCATGCTCATCCTAATAAGCACAAAGTTGCAGTTGATGCTAAAGAAAAATATGTATCTCCTTTTCTATTTGTTATAATAACTAGTTGAATATAAAATACAGATATTTCTATGATCTATCCACACGTGATCAATTGTCAACCCTGGAGAAGGTGAATGGATAAAAGGAGAAGCCCATTTCCTCCCACAATGATAGCCATGGTTTTCATTATTACCCTCAAGAGAGAGGAAGGTAAGTTTGGTACCTTACCTGAGCAAAGCTAATTTCCTCATCTAAGACCAGGACGTTACCTGAGCTTAAGGAAGCCCTTTTAGTACCTTGTCTGAGAAGGGCTCAAGAACGTGACCTTATCTTGAAAATAGTCATTTACATTCAGTGTGAATAACATAGAATAAGTTAAAAAAGGGAGAGCTATATGAATATCAATATGTCTGATTTGAGTTTTATCATTACGCGTGGCAAAAGAGGGTTGTCATTCTAATTGAGTACTGCATCACTATTTGTAATTGTTTTCCCTGTTGTAAAACATTGAGAAAACCCATAAGAACCAAAAAAACAAACAAGCAGAAGAGACCTCCGCGTTATAACTTAACTGAAAGTGCTAACAAAAATGACAAGTAGAACAAGAGATATCTACAATTTTATCAATTTGTGACAAATATTTCATATTTATTTATTGCTTGGCACCACTGAATAGCAACTCAACTTCCACACCCTGAATTTAGTGGACATCTTTTTATTACACTTTACAAGCATATTCTTTTATTAAAATTTACACGTACATTTTGAGATAAAGGGAAGGTACTTTTTGAGATAGAGATGCTTAGTGAACAGTAGTCCTCCAATACTCCGAAACATTTAAAGGTAAAATATGGATAAGCTTGCTGAGAACAAATTCTTCAACTTGTCCTGTGTAATTTTATCCTTGCACGGCAATGAGAATGTTGGGATTTTTCAAGCCAGCTTATACATTACCTCACGTGATTAAACACATCAGGGATTAGAAAACATGGCCTTCATTCAAATTATAATTCCTTGACTCTTATCATCCTCGCAACAAACTAAATGGTCATCAAGAATTCTTACGTTGGTATATTAGTGACAGAAAGTGGAAATGCAAGGTTGAAAAGTACACTGATGAAAACTTCTAAAAAGATTGAAGTGGATCTGGTGAAATTGTAAAGCAAAGGGTAGTGATAATAGCATCCCCACTTAAACTCATTGGTGATCAGAATGGTTGGCCAGCTTACCCATTTGGACAATTTATGGAAGCACCAAATTTGAAGGCATGATCCAATTTCTCTGAAGTCAACTGATATTTCATTCACAGATTTCTTGAATGTATGGAAACAAACTCAATTATCTTCATTGAGAATACTGGAACAATATAGCTAACCACCTATATTCAGAGGCCTAGAATTAATTCATCTCCAAAAGATATGTCCTCCTCTTTGCAAGAAGGCTGGCTGCAGTCTTGAATGGTCCTTCAAATGCTCCAGCCAAAAATCCATCAGTTTCCTTACAGATTGGGTACTCACAAGGGCAAATTGAGACCAGGGTCGCACCCTTCAAAACCTGTCCACATGGGAGCTCTAGAGATGGGGCATACCAAAGCTTCATGTTTAGTGCAGGCACTTGAGTTCTGTTAGATGAAGCAGACGCTGCAAGGGGCTTATCACGAAATTCTTGCAATTGACTTTTGTTCATGCATAAAACTCCTTGTCGATCTGAATCAGTAAGAATAATATTTTCCAAGGTGGGATGCTCGGATATGATATTCTGAAGAAGAAAATGCCTTGCAGAGGCCGCAATAAGGGAGCTGATGGTCCAAACCACTCTCAGTTTCAGACCTCCATTGGTGTAAAATGATTCAAGAATGTTCCCAGTGTCTTAACAGATTTAATTAATTTAATTTAATAAAACCATGCTTGGAGTTAGAGGAAAGAAATTCTTATACATGGTAATGTTACTGCATTGATTGTTTGCTGGAAACGGTAGACGGTGATTTGCAAGCGATGATCTTTCATCAACTGCTAAATGAGTAACACTGCAAGTTTCTAAATCATAGTATATGAATGGAATTTCAGTATTCTTGCACATCAATATAGAATTTCCAACTGCTTGGAATGGTAGGTAGTATGAACAATGTCTATTTATATTTCTTGTCATACCTTGTAAAATGGTCCATATTAACCCTCTACCATCCTCGAAATGACTATCTGTTTGTTGAACGCAATGTTGACCATGTTTGAAATCCTGGATTTTGTCTATGCACCATATACTTGTAAAACCATCATTCACAAGACATATCAATCGGTTGCAATGTAAGGTCAGACACATAGATCGTTTCCTATGCCTTGTGTGAATTGAATGCATACCCTATATATTCATTTCAATGTTCAACGAGTACATTCTGCACACATATGAGGCACCTTCTTCAGAAGTTATTTTCACGTGCAACCAATAAACTTTTCCTTTATAAAAAACAACATCTTTAGGAGCAGTAGGTTCACCATTAGCACCAATTGTTTCTCTCCAAACCCTTTGGATATTGCTGCAGATAAAAAATTTAGGACCGTGTTTAGTATGCTTATGATGTACACGTATCCATCCATGTTTTTGTTGACCAGTGTTGCCTATCATAGGAAAGAAACCATAGTCTCCTATATCAATAATTCCTATATTTGAGAAATGCTTTATATATGGATTTGCGAAGTAATAATCCTTATGCCCTCGTAGAGTACAATATTTTGAGAGAAAAATTATTGAACCAACTGTACATTCAATCGTATATCTATATTCTGGATAAGGGACATGCAACAAAGATGTATGTCCTATACAATTGATAAAATTATATACAAAATGGTTTTGATACTGTCTCAATAGTTCAATTAAAAGCTCAGTTTCTGTTATATTGTTATTTTTCCAAGCGCTAACAAAAGATGGCCTCGACAATAGCTCTTCACAATGTTTAGAGATTGATCGCAAACGAACCAATGTTGAAAATGGCACCCATAGGAGAATCATCTCTAGAAACTCGAGTGGCAATAAACTCCAAATGCTCGGATCCATTTGCAATTAACTAAAAAAAACCATTAAAAATACATAGTTATTACCAACAGAAACACAATACATTAGAGAGAATTTGAGGTCAAAAATGGGCCTCAAAAGGACCAAAATGTACTATAAAAATCAACCAATTACATTCTAGTAGATGACATCATCCCCCATGGTTGAGGTGGCATTGCATGAGTTAAGAATGCTTATTTGTCACATTTTCTATGGTGGATGAAAACCCATAGTTAACCAAGGTAGTGGTACAAGTACTTTTAAGTCATAAAGTGAAGTACTCACAATAAAAGTCATTTCACACTTTCTCATAAAATAATATTATTGTTATTTTCAAGTAAAGTACTCACAATTCACTTTCTCATAAAATAATATTATTGTCATTTTCAAGTAAAGTACTCATAATTCATAAAAATGTCTTTTCACATTTTTTTATAAAATAATATATTGCCATTTTCATTTTTTTTAATTTTAAATTATATATTCACTCAATTGTATTTAATATCTAATGTCAAACTAATATATATATATATATATATTAAATCTTGTACTTTTAAAATAAATTAAATTCATGAATGATATTTATATGAAAAAAATATGTTAGTTATGCATATAAATTAAATTCATTTTTGTTTAATTTTATTTACAAGTTCAAGACAACTAAATGCTAAAGGACAATAAATTTTTGGGAATTTACATTGAATCTTAGTCACATCATTGTAGAGTTATTTTATTAATTTTATTTATAGTCAATTTAGAAAAGTAACTCAACCATGGTTATTTATATTATGCATAAAAAGTAGTGTAGGAGGTGAGTTGTCATATATACCTACCCCATAAAACCCCTAACTCATAATATTTTAATATATCTTATATTTTTGTAGTACATCTCTTAGGAGGCCCATTTTTGACCTCAAATTCTCTCTAATGAATTATAAAAATAATTTATTTGCATAACACACACATAGTAGAACATAACCATGAACCAATGTCACAAGACACCATAAGCACCAATGAACATCATAATCCAACATAACCCTTCATCGATTTCAGAATGCAAAAAGAAATTCAAAATAAAAATAAACCCAACTAGTACAAAACAATTTAATTAATGGCATCATGTAACAAAAATCCAGCAACCAACATTACCATATTGCAACAGAAACATAACAAATCATAAAAATAATTTCTTTGAACGAACACACAAAGTTATTTAAACTACTTATAAATAACATTAAAAATACATAGTTATAAACTAACAGAAACATAATAAATTATAAAAATAATTTCTTTACATAGCACAGACATAGTAGAACATAACCATGGACCAATGTCACAAGACACCATAAGCACCAATGAACATCAGAATCCTAGATAATCCTTCATCGATTTCAGAATGCAAAAGGAAATTCAAAATAAAAATAAACCCAACTACTACAAAACAATTTAATAAATGGCATCATGTAACAAAAATCCAGCAACCAACATTACCATATTGCAACAGAAACATAACAAATCATAAAAATAATTCCTTTGAACGAACGCAAAGCTATTTAAACTACTTATAAATAAGATATAGGTTGACAACAGATTATTTAGGAACAAATCAAAATTCAAAATATTATTCAAACTTATAAAATATCTTCAACACATTTGCATAACCGCATGCAACGATCAAGTGAATAAATACATTGATGCGAAAAGAAAGAAAAAACACTTTCGCTATTTTTTCATATATAGATGATGATGACAGTGGCTCAACAATCTTTTTATTTTCTTGGCATGACACCACGCATTTTTTTTGCTTTTTTTTCAGTACTTTTTTGGGTTTTCTTGCCAAGATCACAAATTCCGTTCTTCACCAATCTGTGGTTAGGATCATATTTTATTGCATCCAAGCTTGTCATATACCAACCCAAAACTTGACGATATTTGTCCATATGTACGAAAACCGTAAATAAATATTTGTTGTGTACCAGTGATTCCAAATTTCTTCCCTATCTCCTTTGGAATTTCTGGTTTGGAAAGGTATCCTCTTCCAGGATGTAGAACATGTATCTGAAATCGACGTCTCAACCTTGGTTCGTCTATGAGGTGTCTGATGCATACTGTTGGACGATGCTTGGTTTTTTTACATCCATTTTTTATTTGGATTTGACGCAAAGATTTGAAAAATAAAAACATATATGGTTTTATGAATTCGAACGTCATGATAACCAAATAATACAATAAACAACATTGGAGGAAATGTGGCATAAGCACTAAAATTCTAAGATATCAATAATAATTAAATTATACAATATAACAAAATGTAAGTTGCATAAAATGGTAACATGCATGGTCATGGTTATATATGTTAAAATCATTGGCATGTCATCTTGTAATCTATCATTCAATACTGTTTTTCTCGCACATTTCATTAGTACATTCACATTTAATCGATAAAACTCAATTAAAAAAAATTACATTTACTTGTGAGGATATTATGAAAAAAAATAGATGACTAACTATATCTTTACTCTTTCAACACATACAGAAAGAATATGAAGAACAAAAATCCAAATAAATTAGTAAAAAAAACAATGGTTGCCACTATATTTTTATGTCGTAATACAGCTTAACAAATGGTTGTAAATTTAATTGTAATTGAACATATTGAAAAAGTGTGTTAACATATAGGAAAAAAACTTTTTCTTGACAACTATATGAAAAGAAAATGAATAAATAGAGATCAAGCCTATTCTGTTTGTAATTTGGTTTGCTCTCTTGCAATCTATATTTCTTGCTGCCACTTAAAATAATAACAATGAAAAATGTCAATATAAATATCTATACAATAAACAATCAAGTTACCTAATAACCTAATAGTTGTGATCTTTAAGCTGAAATGGACTCCAACCATTGTTCTCCTTTCTTCCTGATTGTAGCATATGCACTTTTGGCCATCTTTGAATACCTTTCAAATGTAAACGATGGATATATTCATAAACCATCAATAGATTTTACCCTTGAAATTGTTGTGAAAGTTAAACCTTGCCTCTCTGTGATACCGATATCGATGGTTTCCCTTTGTAAAGTCAAACCTTGCGATTTGTGTATGGTAAGAGCCCAAGCCATATGCAATGGGATTTGCTTGTGATTTCCTCTAATAGCAGGTGCTATTGGAACAATTTTGGGATATCTGATGTCCCATCAATGTAATCATCAAAAGAGACTGTAGCATACATTGGTAGTTGTGGTGGTTTGGATCCATCTGAGAAAAAAATGTTTTGAACTGTCCCAAGTGCTCCATTTACCAACCCTGCTTCCACCCACAAGTTACACGTCAACATCACTCGCTGACAAGGACATAAAATCACTTCTTGTTGAAGCTGGTCATCATCAGCGCCGATAAAATCTTTATTCTTCGTATGTTTAGCAACTCATCGTGCTATAGGAATTCCAAGTGACTTTAGCATACATCGATTATGTACATTTACCAAGGTGTTCGTAGGAAACAAATGGATTTCTGAATTGAAAGTATTACTTTCAGTGCCATCCATATTTGCATTTGTTGGTGACATTAAAAGATTCCTTAATATTTATTATTTTACCAATTAGAATCATTTTTACCATTTATTATATTCTTCACAAACGAAAATTGCCAAGAAAACATTCCAAGCCTATTATTCTTTGCAAGCCTTCTTTGGAGGCAATAGAATTTGCGTTGAAATAATTGAATGCAGATCCAAAAAGAACGGTATGTTTGTTATCCATATTCCTTTTAAAATTCTTGTTGTAGACATACTTCATGAAATTGGGGTGATCTAATTTAAAAATTTTCGAATAGATTTTCTTTGAGGACAGTGTAAGTAACATAGTAGCGAGCAAAGCTACAGGCTTGCATACTGTTTTGGTAAGACTCTATTGAGTGCTTCAGAGTTTATTCACATCTGAAAGAAATTAAATCTAGTTTTGTTGGAATTGTTACATAGTTTTATAACAAGCATTAGATAAATGGCTTTAAATGGTTTTTTGTTTGGAATGCAGGTTGAAAGTTCTGTCATGACAAAAGGAGCATATTTTGCTCTGGAAAGCATACATAACAAAAGGAATCTCTGCTTGAGCTCTGGCAATGGGGTTGATGGAGTTTGAAATTTATTATTTGCAAGTGTTCCATCCTGCAAAAGTATTCTGAAATTTCGGGATGCGGATTGCAGGATGACACAATACTTACAAAAATGCTCCCCCATCCCGCATTCCGAGTCTTTTTATGAGAAGGAATTTTTTGTTGAAACTCAGAGGAAATTCGCATTCTGAGTCCTTTTATGAGAAGGAATTTTTTGTTGAAACTCGGACGAAATTAGTTTCAGCACAATATAGATCATATATTGGAAGTTGCAACTCAATAAACTCTGCTGAAAGAAATTATATAGGGTTTCCATGGTTAAACATCATCGTTTGTTTGAGCTTTCAATTTCTAGTGAAGCCTCTGAGTACATTCGCTACCCAAATAATAGGTCAAGTTTCCAAGTACAGTAATTATTTCTGCACTTGTCAATTTGATGCAAATCAACATTGAAGGATTGTAATGACTATCACGATCACACGAGGTTGGGATCATGAGCAACTTATGCCAATCAATAAGGATTGCAATGATTATCGCGATCAAAGGAGGCTGGGATCATCAAGTAACAATCTTTACATGTGGAATTTCAAACTACTTAGATTTTCCTATTTGCAGTGGATGGAATCGTCCTCATCTATAGGATTGGAATCTTGTTCAAAAACAGGTGAACAATGAATAATAAAAATAAAAATAGGTTTATTTCATAAATACATAACACGGTTAATTGTACCTTTAGCTTCTCGCTGCTGGAATCTCTTACAAAGGATTAAGCAAAATTGCCCTATAAAAACCAATGAGATATCTTTTAAGAAAATATGATTTGTAGCAAGAAGAAACAATGACGATCACTCTACTAAACAAAATATACTATTTATTTGCAGGCAGGACAATTTACACACACTGTTCAGAATTGATCAGGACTATTATACAACCCAAGGCACTGTAAGCAATTGTCATGTAGTCAACTATCCAAGCCACTCGCCCTCAAAAACATCAGCATTAAATTTACGAGAACTCAAAACAAGTCGACTTAAAGGCATATGGATGGTAACAAAATTAAAGCACATAGATGAAAGAGGGACAAAGAATTACCTTCAGTCCGGCCATGGTAGTCCCATGAATCTTATAGAGATCAATGCACATAGACAAAACTTTGCTTTCATCAATTTTAAGAACTTCAACCAATGCAAACAAGGTATTCAGCTAGATATAGTTTTTAAGCAGCACTGGTAATTGTAAAAAAGTATGACATTCAGCAATATACCTTCAATATTCTTACGGTAGGCTGGTTGAATTCTTGTACTTAGAGGATACAAAGTATCATCCAAATGTGAAACAAGCACAAGACATTTAGAGCCATTGAAGCTCAAAATTGTATTATTGAAAAGGAATCAAAACTAACAATGATTCCATTTAAATAATAGACTAAATAGCAAAACACGGTTATGTTTATGTAATATCCTACCAAACAGAAGATAATCATATTGCGGGTTCTTAGCTTCCCCAGATCCCTCTACACCGTCCATAATGAATCTGAATGAAACAAATGAAAAACAATCGTATATCAAACAAGTAAGTGACCTATTGCTATAAAAATAAAATTGATGTTCCATAGTACTTGCATCTAATAATCTTAAAAGATAAATTTTCCTAGAATTCTTAATGAGTCTGTGCAACCATTGTGTTACTCGAAATGAGTTAGAATTGGTCATAAGCAACTAACCCAAAATATGGGATCGAGATTTTCATATATTTCTTTTACTAGCTTATAATTACAGGCAGAAGTTCTGGAAAACAATTGTAAAATGCTTGACCAAGCTTTATATGAAGGTCAATGAAAAACTAAAATGACTTAATAAATGCAAGCAGTTCAAACTGGTCTCACAAAAAATATATATGTTAGAATCACAGACTCGTTGTGAGACCTAAAAAAATCAGGTAATGTTTTGGCCTTCAACTCTTGCAATGTGATGTCTAATCTGACAGAAAAAAAAGATCATCCAGTGTGAATTGAACCGACAAGTTGGTTGCTCAACTCTTCTAGTTACTACATCTAAAACACAAACTAACTGGAACCCTAATAATTTTAACAAATTGTAGTAGCACTTGAAGATGAACACCATTGTTTAAAATTATGATGCACTGCAATTATAGTTTCTAAAAAATTTTGCAATTAAAATCCATTCTCACAATTGACTCACTTAAGATTTGATTAAAAATTCATCAATCTTCAACAAAGCTCAACCTATAAATCAAAATACAACTGAAAACATGTGTATTGCAAAATACATCAACCATTCCTTAATCTTACTTTCGTATGGAACAATGCAAGGAAGGGTTTTGAATTAGTAAACGCATATAATTTTGTGGAATCGAGAGGGGTTGGAATTAGTAAAAGCAATGCAGCCTATTGCACGAAGCAAAATTTTCTCACCTGTGAAGAGGAGGAAAACCGGGTTCAGGGATGGAGAACGTTTTGCAATGGATCAACAAATAAAAAATGTCATTCCGATATAAAACTAAAATCATTCAGGTGGAATACTAAAACACTAACTTAATTGATTTCACCAATATCCATCTTTCAACCAACAAACTATCTAGAACTATCTAGTGTGCGACAACATTTTAGGAGGATCCTGGGATCACAGGTCTCCCAGAATTGTGCTATTACAACCAAAAATCTGAAATTAGATCTTTATGCATTACTATGGTATTAGTAGCTTAATGTGCCAGCAAGAATCGACTCAGATGAGTCTAAAGCAAATGTTCCGTTTATTTTGGACATGCATGTGAAGTAAACCAGTCATATCTATATGTCCTGAGCTGTATTTTGGAAGGATTTGGAATATGAAAATCGCCATTAATAGAGTGAATTCTCTGTATTGTTGGTTATTAATTATGGAAAATAATTTTACTTTTTCTATAATCATGACAAAGGATTCTCTGTATTGTTGGTTATTAATTATGGAAAATAATTTTACTTTTTCTATAATCATGACAGAGGAATGGAGTTGAGTCTTTTTCTATATCAACAATGGTGGTATCGAACAACTGTGATTGTTGTCCATCTATTTTATCTAACAGTGATTGTTGAACATTTTCTTTGTAAAGTAATCTCAGTCACATGGTAACACTCTTGGATGGCCTATAGAGATAAGTAGGTCCCAAAATTAATCCCAAGCTCCCACTTATTTTATTCATTTAGCAACTCTCAATTTATTCTATAAGAAGGGCCAAGGTGTTCACTCAGAATCATGCACACGAGTTGAGTTCAGCGTAAGTTTGGTCATGTTATGTGTAGTCGAATGGCATTAGTTAGAGTTTATAGCAATTAGCCAGCAACTTTTTTCTGCAATTAGTTTACTCCATGCAGTTTTTTTGTGCAATTAGTTTACTCCATGCAGTGAATAACCCCAACTACAGATTTTGTTGCTTAATATGTGGTTAGCAAAATCAATTGAGTAGAGATCCCTGCAAAATCTTTGTTGAATCTCATTGTTGTAATTTGAAGACTGTAAAATTGTTGGCCTTCGTTTGTAACCAAAATGCCTGGCAATCGAAGTGTAGTAGCATTGTTTGTTTTTCTTGGGATATTTTGCACTTGTTCTTCATCATGCAAGTCCTTTTGAGATTTTTGAAAAATTGAAAAAAAAAATTGAATTTTGAAACTAAGAGGATTACTATCAACAATATAAATTTTTTCAAAGCTTTAAAGTGTACAGGCAACAATGGGTTGAGCATTCGTAATAGAAGTCAATTATTAGAGATTTCAAAATCCCTCCGATTGACGATTGAATACAGATTGAAGAACAGAAGTAAATCTTATCCAGACTTGCAATGCATCATTTATAAATATGAAGTGATTTATGTTTTCCTAAACAGAATTCATGATACACTATAAAGCAACTTCAGTTTTGCAAAATCACACAATTTATTTTTTCAGGAATTCCGAATGCTGCCTCCTAAAATTTTTTTAATAAATTAACTAAATAATTTAATATTTTAATAAATGGTATTAAAGTTAAAGACTAAATTCAAGAGAAGTATTGGTAAGTTTAATAATAGAAATTAGAGATTCAATCAAAACAATTTGTCATATTTGTGATAAAAACTCTTAGAAAAGAAAATGTAATTTCCAATCTATTAAAGTAAATCAAAAGATTTAGTTACTAAAAAGACTCAATATTTTTGAGTTCTTTCTTTTGCACCTCTCGATGCAAATGTAGACCATAGATCACCTTATTATTATATATTAAATAATGATAAAGAACCTTTGATTGTCCCCCTAAAGAAAGGCCTTCATCCGTTAGGGCTGAAGTGCCACACGTTAGGGTTGAAGTGCCTGTGGCAGGAAGGAGCTTCTATCACGTGGTGACCC